>JAACNH010000983.1:73913-115022 GCA_019447015.1 Hymenochirus boettgeri | reverse complement strand
GAAGACAGTTTAGTGGTGACCTGTGGAACATACCTACTGTACCCAGTGTATGAAGGATGGGAAGACAGTTTAGTGGTGACCTTGTAAAAAGAGTGTAGTTTCAAGCTGTCATTTGCAAGAACTAGAAGCTATTTGCACCAAAAACGAGATGCCCATCAGATTTACAGCAATCCAGATGAGCAGTGAAAGTGCATGAGTGAGTCCAAGCCATACAGGAAGCAGAAGGAATGTAAAGGGAGATCAGGACTCCGGTAAACTTTCTATGCAGATGAAGAATTTTTTAAGAAGCGGCACCTAATGGTTACTATCCGCAATTGCAGCATCTAGATCTGAAATTAGGACTTGACCGAGGATAAGTGAGTTGTTTTAGAGGCTAATTTTAAAGCCTGAAATAATCTGGACTTATATTCGAGATATACGGGTACACCAGCAGAAAGAAAAGGAGATGATCAGCAGGAATTTCTAGGAAAGAAACCCAAGGGAGTTAAAATGACCTTTCAAGACCCAAAGAACTTAACAAAGGACATTGACCTCTGGCGTTTTTAAAATTAATATTTGTTTATAATACCTTTGTAGATATCTTGATAACTTGTTAATCTTTCCCTACCATGTATTCATTCTAGCACCATTCAGAACCCCATGTAATATAATGGAACAATATTGTATAGAGACCATATTACCCCTATTTTTAATGATTCGAAAATGACGCCAATAGCACCACTTTTTTTTTTTTTAAAGATTTCATCCCATGTTTAATATTGCATCTATTTTAATCCCCCTCCCACGTGAGTAATTAATTAATTTATTTCTATTTATTTAATGATTATCTAAACTATGCCTAAATACGTTAAAAAAACATATATTAGATGGATATTAAAGGTGATAATATTACTAAGAAAGTATGTTTTATACAAGAACCCACCAGTAGAGGCAGCACCCCATGTTAGAATATTCAACTCCCAACTGACCCAATTAGGAGAAATTCCTCCTTTATATTTTGGTATTTAATGAGTAGAGAGCAAAGGGAAAAGAATCTGGACCCATAAACTCAAGCAGCAAAACTGCTTATTTAACCCCAGGAGTCCGGAAAAAATTTACCAATTAGTAGAACCGGCACTTGAAACGCATGACGTCACTTAATACGCGACAAGCCGAAATAGTGGAAAAAGGCGCGAAATGGCGGGAATATCCGCAAAAAAAACACCATAGCAAGAGAAGCCAGGTAAGTAAATAAACCTCTGAAAAGCTAATTTAACTAGCAAACACAATTGAGCTTAAGACTGTGAGCCCCTAGACCTTAGAATGCCTATAATAGGGCACCATTAGTTCTGGCAGGAATCCAAATTGACCAGGACGTACAGCCAATTTCCATTTTTTTAACATATGTGTGCACAACTTCTAACGTGGATGAGAAAGAAATAAATACGAGAAACTAAATGTAAAGTGCTTTTTTACATGTTATTTATTATAATTTTGTTTATATGATTTGTATAGATATGAAGTGATTAGTAATTTTACTCACACTATTTATTCTTTATATTTTATACACACATGGAGAACGAGACCGCAGCCAGAAAAAACCATATTTAAAAGACCTAATTACACCACAGGGATACTGAGCTTTCAGTGACCCCACAGGAAAACCCCTATGTACCATAGGCGAAGAGACCCACTATATTTTAACATTCATTGACATAATTCTCAACGTGTGTGGCTGGCGGTGTTAAAGACTCCGCCCCTCCTTGCTTCCTTAATCGACCTCAGTGTACCTGTCTCCCGTCTGGCTCGTGGTACCTGTTTCTGCGGTCTGGTTTCACTGCGTCTCTTTTCCCGTTTTGGTCATGATTTTAATTCTTGTTCCCAGCCCTACTTCTTCATTCACTGTTCCTTGACCTCCTTCGCCCCGTTTGATGGTTTATACTTCTCAAATCCATTTGACTCTACCATTTTTTTCCATCTGTCCTCTGTATATTTTATGTGTATTCTATATCTACACAAAACATTTATTTTAGTATGAGTTATATTTTGCCCTACATAGCAAATATACGATGGAAATCTTAATGTAGAGGGGACAAAGGTACGATTGGAAACAAGCTTAAAATGGGGTTAAGCCCAGTAGGTGTAAGATTGAACATTATCCGGAGGTTGAAGGAAATCTTTATTTTTGAAAGGAAATTTCAGTTTATGAACCGTCCCTTGAGGCTAGACAGTTTCGATCCCAGTGAATGACATCTCTATTACTCATGCTGGGATTTCTTTAATAAACTCTTTCATTTTAACAATTGCCGCGGAGTGAAAGACTGGCAAATAAAATAACCTTTGAATTTTTTCACAGTAAACATTACGTATGTTTAATTAAAATAGCAATTCTGTTATTTCCCTGAAGATTGTACATTAAATGAATAAAGTGGTTGGTTTACACAGCAGATGTGATGACCTTAGTCTTTCAAACACCTTTAAACCTGCTAGCTTCCAAGTTTGTTCACGCGAGACGGAAAATGTTGCATGGGACTGAAGCCCTTGATGGTGTAGTCTCTTGAAATGATTTGCATTTAAAATTCAGTTAAGATTCTAATAAAATTTTTAAAGGATAAAACATTTTTTTGGACATGTCCTCGGAACCTATAATATGTGATTTTGGACTTTTCATTGTGTTTTTTGACACAAAAAATATTAGGAATTCCAAAAAAATTGGCAGATCTCTGCGGTTTTTAAACTGCCAGTTAAAAAACCACATTTCCTAATCAAAGCCTGGTCATTTGAAATAGGACATCACTACTTTGTTTGTTACGGCAGCATAGGTCACGATTTACTTCTAGCTTACATACATAGCTAGTAACCTCCAATTTTGTACAGTATGTAAGGAACTGTGTAGAAGAAACACAGGGGTTGTTGGTGGGCTGATAGCTACATAGCACATATTGAGAAGCCAGCAGGAGAAGGAAAGAGTTGTGGAATCGGGACTAGCCACAAATGAGCCAATAACATCAACTTTCAGAGTTTCACACTGAACACCCCTCTATATTAGAAGTGTCCACCAAAACGATATATCTTGGACTTTACACACCCTCAGATACATTATTTCATGCATTATATCAATGGTGTGGGCGCATCTCATAGAATTCACTTCTACCAGTTTTCAGGAAAAGAAAAAATGTACAGAAAGAAAAGAAACTTCAAAGTTAAAAATCATGGCCAATTCCCTATGTAATGTAAAAAAAAAAGTAACCAAATATCAATAGCAGTAATAACTTACTGTAATAGCAAGGGACCTGCGGAAACGGTCTGGGGAACAACACAACAAACCCGACAGTCAGTAGCGCGCACGCAAGACCCATTTCGGTTAATCCTCAAACAAAGTGATTCGAACGGGGTGTGAAAGTGCCATGGCCAGACATGCGTGTGGTCCTGCCGTCTTAAGTCTGTGGGGCTTAAGGGTCCCGCAGCGCGCGAAAAAACGGGACCCCCCCCCCTATACTTATAAGTGGCCCCTTGTGACCCTGGGAAGGGCACTGGACTGGGGTCCCGCAGCCAAACGGACCCCTCCCCGGCAGTAGAGTGCCCGTGCAAGCATGACAAAGTGCCTTTGGTTGGGGTCTGCAGTCAAAAACCAGGAAAACCCATTGGCTGCGTTAGAAAAGCCCATTGTTCAAGTCTTTTTCTTCCCAGCTGCAAACACCAACTCCAATGACGTTGCCGACATGACGATGTCACTGTGGTAGCAAAAAAAAACATATAAACTAACTCCAAATTTGAGCAGTTTGCAGTTTTCACACCTAAACTCCCCTTAACTCTGAAATTCCCCCCCCCCCCCAATATATATTTTTGGAAGTACCATCTTCAGACTAAGTAAAGGGCCATTTATTTCATTCAGACAGTGAAGAAATTCCATAGGGCAGTAATCCATATGATCATCCTGTTTTTTTGAGATTTTGTGAAAACTTAAATTAAGACTTATCCACCTTAAGCCACTGACAAGTAAAAAAAAACACTAAATTTTGTCAATCTCTGACATGTCCTGAATCAAACGGTTTGCCAGATGTCTGGGTTACACAGAGATGTACCACCAAGTAACTCAAACGGACGCAGGTACAGTACAATTACACAAAAAAAATCAAAGTGTCATGCAAAATGGTGTTGTGGCTTTCATACATTACATTTTTAGAATTCCAGATGCAGAATCACAGAACTTGTGTTTTAGGAGACTTTGAAAAATAAGATGATTCAAAGATTAAATCCTACCTCTAACCCCTGAACAAGTAAAAACCACTAAATGTAATCTCCCACATGTCCGAATCAAACCGTTAGGCATATACATGGGTGCACACAGAGACGTGGCCAATCAAAAAATAATCTCAAATGGAGATCCGACTCGAGTTAGGGGGCCGGAACGCGTAGACCTGCAAGCCGCCGCTTCCGCGAGGATGCTGGGAGGAGCGGCTCCGCCTCCTCCTGGGCTCTGTGATGGGTTCGTCGCGGCTGAGCACGTAACGTCATCACGTCGCGCCGTGCTCGCGGATTGGCCGTGGTGGTACTCGCGAAGAGCCGGGAGGTGACGAGAGTGGTGATGTAGCAATGAATCACAGGGACTATTAAAAGGTGGCAGGACACGGGTAAGCAGCCGCCATTTTGTGCAATATTGCTACAGGAGGAGAATCTGCTCACCCTCCCTCCCGATTATGATGAGAAGTTTTTTTTATGGTTTTGGAAGAAAGAAAAAAGTTTGGTTGAGTCACAGCAGCGGGGGGGGGGGGTGGGGGCATCCTGCAGAGTTATGTGGAGCCGTTACATGCCCTATGGGGATTCCAGAGGCTTGGCAGGTAGGCAATGGCTACGGCTAGGTGGGGTTTTACATCTAATTAATATGAAGGATGCAAAATTAAATTTGGGCTAATAATTGATCACATGGTGTTACAATGTGTCAATAGCTGTGGCCATATTTCACCCCAAAAGATTGTGTGCTGCATGTTCATTTCCATACAAATAGGTTTTACTGGTAAAAAAGGGGGTTTAAGTCAGTTCTTAGGCAAACCGTAGGTGCAGAGCAGGTCTGGCATTCCAGATGCTAGTAACCATAGAACGCGTTGCTTTTAGGAGATTTTGTGAAAAAAACAAAAATAAAAATAAGAGAATTCACAATGCAGTTACAAGAAAAAAAGTATGGAAAGCAAAAAAAATATTGTGAGATATATCATTCTCACAAAAAAAAACATTTTAATATGGTTAGGAGACTGTCAGGAGTAGCCAAATTATTCCTACTGAGTTTTGGTGGATGTGACATCTGGGATGAAAGCCACAACCCTCACAAGCACAAACTCCCCTTTTTAGTGGTATTCAGTAAAAAATGACTTGTACTGAGAGGACAGTGAAAAAAGCTATCATTTGGTTGGTTTGCTGCAAATAAATAGGCCCAGGCAAAATTGTTGCCTTTTATTAACCTCAGCCCTATAAAAGTACTACTAACATTACCCAATATAAGGATTTTAGTAACCAGAGAGTTGATGACCATATATATCCTTATATGACACTGTAAGTAGTGTATTGTTATATATATTATTATACAACAGGATGATAATCTTATTTTATATGAAAAAATAAAAAAAAACTAAATGGTATAGGTGTGGAGGGTTTCCGTACTCCTTCAGCATATTATTGGCAATCCTTTCACGTCCGGTATTTAACTAGTTCTACATTCACAAAAAAGTACTTTACTGCTATTGCTCCCATGGTCTTTTAACAAGTAAATATTCCATACATTATCTCCATCAGTGGAGTCTCTAATGAAGCGCGGGAAAGGCGTAAGACTACTGTTGTTGGCTACGTGATTGATTGCACTGGCCGTTATGATGTGCACGTGTGTGTGTTCTAAATAAAGCAATGTTATGACACCATGCATTTGCAGGCCTCTTCCTGAGGTACAAGAGCGGTCGCTCCCACGTTTCTCTGTTCGGCTTGAGTATCGTGGGATTTTGTGAATTCCCCTTTCTGGAGGAGGGACTTACAAAATTTGAGTACCAGACAGATCACGGATGGAACACAGACACCGTTGGTGAGCGCTCCTGCCCTGGAACTCGGTATTTTACTTATCCCCAACATACAAGGCCTACATCATTTCAATGCGAACAAAAATGCTAAGAATGGGGGTTCATATTGCACTCTGTGACACTACGAAACTTTATAATATGCTTAAGTGCCCCATGTGGGCAAGCCTACGGTGGGTCAAAACCAAGTAGGACGTGCAAAAACAAGAATAAAGGAACCACAGTAAAGTATTCCGTAACATAAATCTAAACATGTGCAGAACCAGACTGTTGTGGGTCATTTTTGCGTAGTTAGTCCCCCAGTTTAAACGCATTTAGCATCCCAAATTGAGGGTTGGAAGGACCGCATAAAGATTCTAGAGAAGATTGTAAACGTGGGGGGGGGGGGAAGGGCTGTCAAAAAGGGGGAACATCAGGATAAAAAAAAGCTGCCCGATACAGAGGGAAAAGAAGGCAGTATGGATCAGGGGATATAAAAAGATCTTGAGCACTCGTCGGGGCGCCGCGACGAAGGAGACACTGGTAACAAGTGACTATAGGTATTGAAGAACAATGATATAGGATTGAAGTCCTATGACTTCGAATACTATATATCTGGCTTCTCCTACAATTTATCTAGAACTAGAAGAACTAAGTCAGTTTTTTTTCGCCTCAAGCAATTCTAGATATTCTCTACAATAAAAAGGATTCTTCGTCCACCTTACTGTATTTTGCCATTTGGGAGAGGGTTCATACACGATACTGTCTACTTAAACACAGAACAAAATAGGCTCCTATATGGCATGATAAATAGGAACCCCATAATGTGCAATGTAACCATTGGATCCCTTCAGAATATATGTACTATTGGTTATTAACTAATAAATATTTACAGTTATCACAGTTATTTAGTGCAGGGGAATAGTGTTTTTTTAGAAATTCTTATAGCTAGTTGGCGTCAGAAATGGGATTTTTAGTATTAGCACCAAGAGTGTTGAGGAAGAAGCCCTAGGTTTTAAGTACCGTTATTGTGTAGCAACTAGCATCAAACTTATTTATTTATATCTTTAATATGCCCCCCCCCGTTTGTCTAATAATGACTTACAAGGAATCAGGATATACTAGCTAATATATACATATCGAGAGGGAATGCAACGATGCTCTTTAAATGAAGGCACTGATTTAGTATTGAGCCCTTTATTTATATGCATGAGTATTCGCACCTAGCGTTTATAGAACTTTGAACATATATGAAGGAATGAACACTACATGAATTGACACTTTGATCATGGTGTTTTTCATCATTCCTGTACAGAACCTTTAAAGTGGCTACCTGGTGTTTGTGTACACTTGGGTAGGATCCAGGATCGGAAACTGTTGTGTTGATTGCATGCAATAACAGGCCATTTTTGCAGTTATTCTGCCCAGCAAAAGTCTGTACCCCCTCGCCTACTGTTTGTTGCATATATTTACAGGAGTTACATGCTCTTTATCTGCATTATATGGAACTTTCCAAACTTTTTTCCCCCATTGGACTGTAAGGAGTAGTGATTTGTCGAACATAGAACTTAGAAACTATAGAACTTTACTGAGTTCCTTATCGTTGGAGGGACAAAACTAAAACATTAGGAAGTTTGGCCACCTACTCTGACATTTGGATTTTCTGTATGGGTCATTCCCGTCAAACTATTTGTATGATGGATGGTGTGTATGGTCGGAATTTGAGTTTTTCAGGTCAATTGTTACTACCGTGAAGCTAAAATATATGCACGTCCCCGCCCCCAACCACTAGAATGAGATACCATTAGACTGACCTAGAGTAGGGAAAGTAGGAACTGCTCAATGCCACCTCCCTCCCCACTTTTTTAAAATAAATACAAAAAACACCAGATTAACCATGGTTAAGTACATTTTGTATGCCAAATTATTTTTTTTTGCCCAAGTGGATTGAGACGCCTAGTATTTATCCCTGAGGTTTACATTTTTTCATATATTTATACCTGCAATCTTGTGTCATTCTCAACACACCATGACCATGCTTAAGGGCTCAGTTAAAAAAATTCATTCACAATGGACTCCAAAAAGTGCCGAGAATGAATAAATCCCGACATGTACCTTCTAAACACCCTGATACTGACATGAAAAATAAGCTGATGTTGAGTAACAAAGAGCCATCATCACACAGGCTTCAGTATCACTGCGTACCAAAACACATCTGTTTTAAGTTCCCAAAAAAAACAAAAAAAACCAAATAACGTCATGTTTTGGGAAAGAGCTATCATATGCCTTCCTTTCAGTGAGTTAATAGAATGCAAATGAGGAACACTCATAATTATGATAATTTAGTTGCCTTCTATGCAGTTTAAAGGTGGTGAATACAAGAAGAGCAGATTCAAGGAAAAAAAAAATCCTAAACAACCGAACTAAAAAAAAAATCATCATATCGACTGTTTGTTTATTTAATGTTGTACTGTATTCATTGTCTTGCATGAACTCAAAGAAATGCTATACAGTATACAAGTGTCCATATGATACGGGGCTGCCCACTGATTTGAGTGGTGGGGTGTCTGCCGAGTATTTTGAATTGACCCAAGTTTGTCCTTGTTTCCACTATTACTTTTTAAAAGGGTAACTGTAAGTACAAATATGACTTTAGGTTTAAAAAATTGACAAGAACGCTTTCCTGAAGTATTTTTGCAATTTTACTTTCATTATTTTGTTTTAATAGTTTTGAAGATATTTACATTTTTTTATGTTGATATTTGATAGAGAAGAAGAAGAGAAAAGGAAAGGAAGGGGAGGATAGAGAGCGGAGTTAGGTGTTTGCCAGCTGAGGTGTGTCGGACAGGAAGGGAGAAAGTTTCCCCCCCCAACCCGACAGTCACACAGTGTATGTTATACAATCCTATATAGGGACCTGCCAATGTACGTTATACACATCCTATTTAGGGAAACACAGTGTATGTCATACCTATCCTATATAGGGAACACAGTGTATGTTATACACTATCCTATATAGGGAACACAGTGTATGTTAACACTATCTATATAGGGACTGCACAATGTACGTTATACACTATCCTATATAGGAACACAGTGTACTTATCACACTATCCTATATGGGGGATTGCACAGTGTATGTATACACTACCTATAAGGGAAACACAGGGTATGTTATACACTATCCTATATAGGGACCACAGTGTAGTTATACACTATCCTATATAGGGAACACAGTGTATGTATATACATATCTATATAGGGAACACAGGTACGTTATACATATTCCTATATAGGGACTGCACAATGACTTATCACTTCCTATATAGGGAACACAGTGTATGGTATTACACTATACCTATATGGGAACACAGTGTATGTATACACTTCCTATATAGGGGACTGCACAGTGTACGTTATACACTATCCTATATAGGAAACACAGTGTCATGTTTATACACTATCCTATATAGGGAACACAGTGTATGTTATACACTATCCTATATAGGGAACACAGTGTATGTTATACACTATCCTATATAGGGACTGCACAATGTACGTTATACACTATCATATATGGGGACTGCACAGTGTAGTTATACACTATCCTATATAGGGACTGCACAATGTACATTATACACTATCCTATGTAGGGAACACAGTGTACGTTATACACTATCCTATATAGGGAACACAGTGTACGTTATACACTATCCTATATAGGGACTGCACAGTGTATGTTATACACTATCCTATATAGGGAACACAGTGTAGTTATACACTATCCTATATAGGGATGCACAGTGTATGTTATACACTTATCCTATATAGGGACGCACAGGTGTATGTTATACACTTCCTATATAGGGAACACAGTGTATGTTATACATACTCCTATATAGGGACTGGCACAATGTACGTTATACACTATCCTATATAGGGATGCACAGTGTACGTTATACAACTATCCATATAGGGAAACAGTGTATGTTATACACTATCCTATATAGGGAACACACAGTGTATGTATACATATCCTACTATAGGGACTGACAAGTACGTAACTACTATATGGGGATGCACAGTGATGTTATAAACATATCCTATATAGGGACTGCACAATGTACGTTATACACTATCCTATATAGGGACTGCACAGTGTACGTTATACACTATCCTATATAGGGATGCACAATGTACGTTATACACTATCCTATATAGGGACTGCACAGTGGACGTTATACACTATCCTATATAGGGAACACACGTGTATGTTATACACTATCCTATATAGGGAACACAGTGTATGTTATACACTATCCTATATAGGGACTGCACAATGTATGTTATACACTATCCTATATAGGGACTGCACAGTGTACGTTATACACTATCCTATATAGGGGAACACAGGTATGTTATACACTATCCTATATAGGGAACACAGTGTATGTTATACACTATCCTATATAGGGAACACAGTGTATGTTATACACTATCCTATATAGGGAACACAGTGTATGTTATACACTATCCTATATAGGGAACACAGTGTATGTTTACACTATCCTATATAGGGAACAAGTGTTGTTATACACATATCCTATATAGGGAACACAGTGTATGTTATACACTATCCATATAGGGAACACAGTGTATGTTATACACTATCCTATATAGGGACTGCACAATGTACGTTATACACTATCCTATATAGGGAACACAGTGTATGTTATACACTATCCTATATAGGGACTGCACAATGTAGTTATCACTATCTATTTAGGGAAACAGGTATGTTATACCTATCCTATATAGGGAACACAGTGTATGTTATACACTATCCTATATAGGGAACACAGTGTATGTTATACACTATCCTATATAGGGACTGCACAATGTACGTTATACACTATCATATAGGGAAACACAGTGTACTTTATACACTATCCTATATGGGGATTGCACAGTGTATGTTATACACTATCCTATATAGGGGACACAGTGTATGTTATACACTCTCCTATATAGGGACTGCACAGTGTATGTTATACACTATCCTATATAGGGAACACAGTGTATGTTATACACTATCCTATATAGGGAACACAGTGTATGTTATACACTATCCTATATAGGGACTGCACAATGTACGTTATACACTATCTCTATAGGGACACCAGTGTACTTTATACACTATCCTATATGGGGATTGCACAGTGTATGTTATACACTATCCTATATAGGGAACACAGTGTATGTTATACACTATCCTATATAGGGAACACAGTGTATGTTATACACTATCCTATATAGGGACTGCACAGTGTATGTTATACACTATCCTATATAGGGAACACAGTGTATGTTATACACTATCCTATATAGGGACTGCACAATGTACGTTTACACTATCCTATTTAGGGAACACAGTGTACGTTAACACTATCCTATATAGGGAACACAGTGTACTTTATACACTATCCTATATGGGGACTGCACAGTGTACGTTATACACTATCCTATATAGGGAACACTGTACATTATAAACTATCTTATATAGTGGTTTTCTTCTGTCTCCATTATACACTCTCCTATATAAAGAACTGCACAGTGTACGTTATACACTATCCTATATAGGGAACACAGTGTTACGTTATACACTATCCTATATGGGGACTGCACAGTGTACGTTATACACTTCCTATATAGGGAACACTGTACATTATACACTATCTTATATAGTGGTTTCTTCTGTCTCCATTATACACTCTCCTATATAAGGACTTCACAGGTACGTTATACACATTCCTATATAGGGACACTGTACATTATACACTATATATAGTGGTTTCTTCTGTCTCCATTATACACTCTCCTATATAAGGCTGCACAGTGTACGTTTTACACTATTCCTATATAGGGAACACAGTGTAAGTTATACACTATCCATATGGGGACTGCACAGTGTACGTTATACACTATCCTATATAGGGAAACACGTACATTACACTATCTTATTAGTGGTTTTCTTCTGTCTCCATTATACACTCTCCTATATAAGGACTGCACAGTGTACGTTATACACTATCCTATATAGGGAACACAGTGTACGTTATACACAATCCTATATAGGGAACACAGTGTACATTATACACTTTCTAATATAGGGATTGCACAGTGTATGTATACCACTATCCTTATAGGGAACACGTGTACATTATACACTATCCTATATAGGGACTGCACAGTGTACGTTATACACTATCCTATATGGGAACACAGTGTACATTTATCCACTATCCATAAGGGACCGTACACGTGTAATATACACTATCCTATATAGGGGGACCGTACAGTGTACGTATACACTATGCATATAGGGACCGTACAGTGTACGTTATTAACACCTATAGAGGGACTGCACAGTGTACTTATATACTATCCTATATAGGGACAGCACAGGGTATGTTATAACCATATCCTATATAGGGAACACAGTGTACATTATACACTATCCTATATAGGGACTGCACAGTGTACGTTATACACTATCCTATATAGGGAACACAGTGTACATTATACACTATCTATATAGGGACCGTACAGTGTACATTATACACTATCCTATATAGGGGACCGTACAGTGTACGTGATACACTATGCTATATAGGGACTGTACAGTGTATGTTATACACTATCCTATATAGGGACTGCACAGTGTATGTTATACACTATCCTATATGGGGACTGCACAGTGTACATTTATTATATCCTATATAGGGACAGCACAGTGTATGTTATCACTATCCTATATAGGGAACACAGTAAATATACACTATACTATATAGGGACTGCACAGTGTACGTTACACACTATCATATATAGGGACCGTAGAGTGTATGTTATACATATCTATACAGGGAAGGCACAGTGTATGTTACACACTATCCTATAAGGTACCATACAGTGTACGTATTACACTATCCTATATAGGAACTGCACAGTGTACGCCATACACTATCCTATATAGGGAACGCACTGTGTACGTTACACACTATCATATATGGGACCGTACACGGTATGTTATACAGTATCCTATAGGGGAACACACAGTGTACGTTACATACTATCCTAATAGGGACCGTACAGTGTATGTTATACACCATTATATGGACCGCACGAGTCTTGTTAACATAGTTACGGTTGTAGTTGAAATGAGGCAATAAACTGTTGGTTAAACTTTTATTTTCATTTTCCAAGCTTAAACAAAATTTTCCAAGGAAACTTAAATTTATCCTCCTGATTTTGTTCATTCAATCATATAAAGTGTTATCATTTAATGGCAGTTAGTGTTGTAAACAAGTTCACATAAAAGAGACCTCACATGGACTGTAATTAAAGTAAACGTGTGAAATAGTCCCTATTGTTTGAACACCCTTGTGAAAAGAGGTAATGGGGAACTTACCCTTTGAAACTTCAGTCTTTTGGGGAAGGAAGGAAGGAGAAGGTTTTCTTCTGTCTCCATTCAGTCCTGAAAATGGAGGATGAGAAGATAGTTTAGTGGTGACCGTGGAAAATACCTACTGTACCCAGTGTATGAAGGATGAGAAGACAGTTTAGTGGTGACCTGTGGAACATACCTACTGTACCCAGTGTATGAAGGATGTGAAGTCAGTTTAGTGGTGACCTGTGAAACATACCTACTGTACCCAGTGTATGAAGGATGTGAAGTCAGTTTGTGGTGACCTGTGAACATACCTACTGTACCCAGTGTATGAAGGATGAGAAGAGTTTAGTGGGGTGACCGTGGAAAATACCTACTGTACCCCGTGTATGAAGGATGAGAAGACAGTTTAGTGGTGACCTGTGGAACATACCTACTGTACCCAGTGTATGAAGGATGTGAAGTCAGTTTAGTGGTGACCTGTGAAACATACCTACTGTACCCAGTGTATGAAGGATGAGAAGACAGTTTAGTGGTGACCTGTGGAACATACCTACTGCACCCAGTGTATGAAGGATGGGAAGACAGTTTAGTGGTGACCTGTGGAACATACCTACTGTACCCAGTGTATGAAGGATGGAAGACAGTTTAGTGGTGACCTGTGGAACATACTACTGTACCCATGTATGAAGGATGAGGAGACAGTTAGTGGTGACCTGTGGAACATACCTACTGTATCCAGTGTATGAAGGATGAGAAGACAGTTTAATTGGTAACCTGTGAAACATACCTACTGTACCCAGTGTATGAAGGATGGGAAGACAGTTTAGTGGTGACCTGTGGAAATACTCCTGTACCAGTGTATGAAGGATGGGAAGACAGTTTAGTGGTGACCTGTGGAACATACTACTGTACCCAGTGTATGAAGGATGGAAGACGTTTAGTGGTGACCTGTGGAACATACCTACTGTACCAGTGTATGAAGGATGGGAAGACAGGTTAGTGGTGACCTGTGGAACAAACCTATGTACCAGTGTATGAAGGATGAGAAGACAGTTTAGTGGTGACCTGTGGACATACCTACGTTACCCAGTGTATGAAGGATGGGAGACAGTTTAGTGGTGACCTGTGGAACATACCTACGCACCCAGTGTATGAAGGAGGGAAGACAGTTTAGTGGTGACCTGTGGAACATACCTACTGTACCCAGTGTATGAGGATGAGAAGACCGTTAGTGGTGACCTGTGGAACATACCTACTGTACCCAGTGTATGAAGGATGAGGAGACAGTTAGTGGTGACCTGTGGAACATACCTACTGTATCCAGTGTAGAGGATGAGAAGAACAGTTTAATGTGGTAACCTGTGAAACATACCTACTGTACCCAGTGTAGAAGGAGGGAAGACAGTTTAGTGGTGACCTGTGGAACATACCTCTGTACCCAGTGATGAAGGATGGGAAGAAGGTTAGTGGTGACCTGTGGAACATACCACTGTACCCAGTGTGAAGGATGGGAAGACAGTTTAGTGGGGACCTGTGGAACATACCTACTGTACCAGTGTATGAAGGATGGGAAGACAGTTTAGTGGTGACCTGTGGAACATACCTACTGTTCCCAGTGTATGAAGATGAGAAGACAGTTTAGTGGTGACCTGTGGAACATACCTACTGTACCCAGTGTATGAAGGATGGGAAGACAGTTGTGGTACCTGTGGAACATACCTACTGCACCGTGTATGAGGATGGGAAGACAGTTTAGTGGTCCTGTGGAACATACCTCTGTACCCAGTGATGAAGGATGAGAAGACAGTTTAGTGGTGACCTGTGGAACATACCTACTGTACCAGTGTATGAAGGATGAGGAGACAGTTTAGTGGTGACCTGTGGACATACCTACTGTATCCAGTGTATGAAGGATGAGAAGACAGTTTAATTGGTAACCTGTGAAACATACCTACTGTACCCAGTGTATGAAGGATGGGAAGACAGTTTAGTGGTGACCTGTGGAACATACCTACTGTACCCAGTGTATGAAGGATGAGAGACAGTTTAGTGGTGACCTGTGGAACATACCTACTGTACCAGTGTATGAAGGATGGGAAGACAGTTTAGTGGTGGACCTGTGGAACATACTACTGTACCCAGTGTATGAAGGATGAGAAGACAGTTTAGTGGTGACCTGTGAAACATACCTACTGTACCCAGTGTATGAAGGATGGGAAGACAGTTTAGTGGTGACCTGTGGAACATACCTACTGTACCCAGTGTATGAAGGATGGGAAGACAGTTTAGTGGTGACCTGTGGAATATACCTACTGTTCAGTGTATGAAGTGGGAAGACAGTTAGTGGTGACCTGTGGAACATACCTACTGTGCCCAGTGTATGAAGGATGGAAGACAGTTTAGTGGTGACCTGTAAAACATACCTACTGTGCCCAGTGTATGAAGGATAAGAAGTCAGTTTAGTGGTGACCTGTGGAACATACCTACTGTGCCCAGTGTATGAAGGATGAGAAGACCGTTTAGTGGTGACCTGTGGAACATACCTACTGTGCCCAGTGTATGAAGGATGAGAAGACAGTTTAGTGGTGACCTGTGGAACATACCTACTGTGCCCAGTGTATGAAGGATGAGAAGACAGTTTAGTGGTGAACTGTGAAACATACCTACTGTACCCAGTGTATGAAGGATGGGAAGACAGTTTAGTGGTGACCTGTGGAACATACCTCCTGTACCCAGTGTATGAAGGATGGGAAGACAGTTTAGTGGTGACCTGTGGAACATACCTACTGTACCCAGTGTATGAAGGATGGGAAGACAGTTTAGTGGTGACCTGTGGAACATACCTACTGTACCCAGTGTATGAAGGATGGGAAGACAGTTTAGTGGTGACCTGTGGAACATACCTACTGTACCAGGGTATGAAGGATGAGAAGACAGTTTAGTGGTGACCTGTGGAAATACCTACTGTACCCAGTGTATGAGGATGGGAAGACAGTTTAGTGGTGACCTGTGGAACATACCTACTTACCCAGTGTATGAAGGATGGAAGACAGTTATGGTGACGTGGAACATACACTGTACCCAGTGTATGAAGGATGGGAAGACAGTTTAGTGGTGACTGTGGAACTACCTACTGTACCCAGTGTATGAAGGATGAGAAGACAGTTATGTGGTGACCTGTGATAACATACCTACTGTACCCAGTGTATGAAGGATGGGAAGACAGTTTAGTGGTGACCTGTAAAACATACCTACTGTACCCAGTGTATGAAGGATGAGAAGACAGTTTAGTGGTGACCTGTGGAACATACCTACTGTACCCAGTGTATGAAGGATGGGAAGACAGTTTAGTGGTGACCTGTGGAACATACCTACTGTACCCAGTGTATGAAGGATGGAAGACAGTTTAGTGGTGACCTATGGAACATACCTACTGTACCCATGTATGAAGGAGGGAAGACAGTTTAGTGGTGACCTGTGGAACATACCTACTGTACCCAGTGTAGAAGGATGAGAGACAGTTTAGTGGTGAACTGTGGAAACATACCTACTGTACCCAGTGTATGAAGGATGGGAAGACAGTTAGTGGTGACCTGTGGAACATACCTACTGTACCCAGTGTATGAAGGATGGGAAGACAGTTTAGTGGTGACCTGTGGAACATACCTATGTACCCAGTGTATGAAGGATGGGAAGACAGTTTAGTGGTGACCTGTGGAACATACCTACTGTACCCAGTGTATGAAGGATGAGAGACAGTTTAGTGGTGACCTGTGGAACATACCTACTGTACCCAGTGTATGAAGGATGGGAAGACAGTTTAGTGGTGACCTGTGGACAATACCTACTGTACCCAGTGTATGAAGGATGAGAAGACAGTTTAGTGGTGACCTGTGGAAACATAACTACTGTACCCAGTGTATGAAGGATGGGAAGACAGTTTAGTGGTGACCTGTGGAAAAATACCTACTGTACCCAGTTTATGAAGGATGAGAAGACAGTTTAGTGGTGACCTGTGGAACATACCTACTGTACCCAGTGTATGAAGGATGGGAAGACAGTTTAGTGGTGACCTGTGGAACATACCTACTGTACCCAGTGTATGAAGGATGAGAAGACAGTTTAGTGGTGACCTGTGTAAACATACCTACTGTACCCAGTGTATGAAGGATGGGAAGACAGTTTAGTGGTGACCTGTGGAACATACCTACTGTACCCAGTGTATGAAGGATGGGAAGACAGTTTAGTGGTGACCTGTGGAATATACCTACTGTGCTCAGTGTATGAAGGATGAAAGACAGTTTAGTGGTGACGTGGAAAAAATACCTCTGTGCCCAGTGTATGAAGGATGGGAAGACAGTTTAGTGGTGACCTGTGTAAAACATACCTACTGTGCCCAGTATGTAGAAGGATAGAAGTCAGTTTAGGTGGGACCTGTGGAACATACCTACGTGCCAGTGTATGAAGGATGAGAAGACAGTTTAGGGGTGACCTGTGGAACATACCACGTGCCCAGTGTATGAAGGATGGAGAAGACGTTTAGTGGTGACCTGTGGAACATACCTACTGTGCCCAGTGTATGAAGGATGAGAAGACAGTTTGGTGGTGAACTGTGAAACATACCTACTTTACCCAGTGTATGAAGGATGGGAAGACAGTTTAGTGGTGACCTGTGGAACATACCTACTGTACCCAGTGTATGAAGGATGGGAAGACAGTTTAGTGGTGACCTGTGGAACATACCTACTGTACCCAGTGTATGAAGGATGGGAAGACAGTTTAGTGGTGACCTGTAAAACATACCTACTGTACCCAGTGTATGAAGGATGAGAAGACAGTTTAGTGGTGACCTGTGGAACATACCTACTGTACCCAGTGTATGAAGGATGGGAAGACAGTTTAGTGGTGACCTGTGGAACATACCTACTGTACCCAGTGTATGAAGGATGAGAAGACAGTTTATGTGGTGACTGTGAACATACCTACTGTACCCAGTGATGAAGGATGGGAAGACAGTTTAGTGGTGACCTGTGGAACATACCTACTGTACCCAGTGTATGAAGGATGGGAAGACAGTTTAGTGGTGACCGTGGAAATACCTACTGTACCCAGGGTATGAAGGATGGGAAGACAGTTTAGTGGTGACCTGTGGGAACATACCTACTGTACCCAGTGTATGAAGGATGGGAAGACAGTTTAGTGGTGGACCTGTGGAAATACCTACTGTACCCAGTGTATGAAGGATGAGAAGACAGTTTAGTGTGAACTGTTGAAACATACCTACTGTACCCAGTGTATGAGGATGGGAAGACAGTTTAGTGGTGACCTGTGGAAAATACCTACTGTACCCAGTGTATGAAGGATGGGAAGACAGTTAGTGGTGACCTGTGGAACAATACTACTGGACCCAGTGTATGAAGGATGGGAAGACAGTTAGTGGTGACCTGTGGAACATACCTACTGTACCCAGTGTATGAAGGATGAGAAGACAGTTTAGTGGTGACCTGTGGAACATACCTACTGTACCCAGTGTATGAAGGATGGGAAGACAGTTTAGTGGTGACCTGTGGAACATACCTACTGTACCCAGTGTATGAAGGATGAGAAGACAGTTTAGTGGTGACCTGTGAAACATACCTACTGTACCCAGTGTATGAAGGATGGGAAGACAGTTTAGTGGTGACCTGTGGAAACAACCTACTGTACCCAGTTTATGAAGGATGAGAAGACAGTTTAGTGGTGACGTGGAACAACCTACTGTACCCAGGTGTATGAAGGATGGGAGACAGTTTAGTGGTGACCTGTGGAACATACCTACTGTACCCAGTGTATGAAGGATGAGAAGACAGTTTAGTGGTGACCTGTGAAACATACCTACTGTACCCAGTGTATGAAGGATGGGAAGACAGTTTAGTGGTGACCTGTGGAACATACCTACTGTACCCAGTGTATGAAGGATGGGAAGACAGTTTAGTGGTGACCTGTGGAATATACCTACTGTGCTCAGTGTATGAAGGATGGGAAGACAGTTTAGTGGTGACCTGTGGAACATACCTACTGTGCCCAGTGTATGAAGGATGGGAAGACAGTTTAGTGGTGACCTGTAAAACATACCTACTGTGCCCAGTGTATGAAGGATAAGAGTCAGTTTAGTGGTGACCTGTGGAAACATACCTACTGTGCCCAGTGTATGAAGGATGAGAAGACAGTTTAGTGGTGACCTGTGGAACATACCTACTGTGCCCAGTGTATGAAGGATGGAGAAGACAGTTTAGTGGTGACCTGTGGAACATACCTACTGTGCCCAGTGTATGAAGGATGAGAAGACAGTTTTGGTGGTGAACTGTGAAACATACCTACTGTACCCAGTGTATGAAGGATGGGAAGACGTTTAGTGGTGACCTGGAACATACCTACTGTACCCGTGTATGAAGGATGGGAGAAGACAGTTTAGTGGTGACCTGTGGAACATACCTACTGTACCCAGTGTATGAAGGATGGGAAGACAGTTTAGTGGTGACCTGTAAAACATACCTACTGTACCCAGTGTATGAAGGATGAGAAGACAGTTTAGTGGTGACCTGTGGAACATACCTACTGTACCCAGTGTATGAAGGATGGAAGACAGTTTAGTGGTGACCTGTGGAACATACCTACTGTACCCAGTGTATGAAGGATGAGAAAGACAGTTTAGTGGTGACCTGTGGAACACTACCTACTGTACCCAGTGTATGAAGGATGCGAAGACAGTTTAGTGGTGACCTGTGGAAAATCCTACTGTACCAAGGTATGAAGGATGAGAAGACAGTTTGTGGTGACACTGTGGAACATCCTACTGTACCCAGTGTATTAAGGATGGGAATACAGTTTAGTGGTGACTGTAAAACTACCACTGTACCCAGTGTATGAAGGATGAGAAGACAGTTTAGTGGTGACCTGTGGAACATACCTACTGTACCCAGGTATGAAGGATGGGAAGACAGTTTAGTGGTGACCTGTGGAACATACCTACTGTACCCGTGTGAAGGATGAGAAGACAGTTTAGTGGGGACCTGTGGAACATACCTACTGTACCCAGTGTATGAAGGATGGGAAGACAGTTTAGTGGTGACCTGTGGAACATACCTATGTACCCAGTGTATGGAGATGAGAGACAGTTTAGTGGTGACTGTGGAAAATACCTACTGTACCAGTGATGAAGGATGAGAAGACAGTTTAGTGGTGACCTGTGGAACATACCTACTGTACCCAGTGTATGAAGGATGGGAAGACAGTTTAGTGGTGACCGTGAAAAATACCTACTGTACCCAGTGTATTAAGGATGAGAAGACAGTTTAGTGGTGACCCGTGGAACATACCCAGTGTCAGTTACGTGGTCACACACGATGTCATTTGGGTTTCCTATCACTCTATACTTTATGATTCATTCCCTGATGGTTTTGTAAACATCCCGTTGAATTAAAGTGCCGGGTAAAAGCCTTTCTAGTGACATCCAACACCATTGACTCTGTGGAAAGCCACCAGGTTACAACAGAGTCTGGGGAGTTGGGTTACTGCGCTGGTTTACCCCATAGTAAGGAGAACAAAAAGCTTCTGTCAACTTCTTAAAGCTCATTTAACGTTTAATCTGCGCACAGAGCTGGAAAGGTGTTGTGGTTTTAAAGGGGAAATAAACCTCAAACCACAACAAAGGATAAAACAAAATTCCTTTCATATTCTGATAAAAACAGGCCTTTTTTCTTTCATGGGAAGCACATAGGATAAAACATCTTCTAACTGAAAGGAGGGGAAAGAGTCAATGATCCGGAACTACATCTCCCATCATGCCCCGCAGAACACAATATTAAATACACTTTCCATGTCTAATTCTGTAGACTATCCACTAATTTGCGTGTAGGTGGAATCAGCTCCCTGTCTACCCAAGACATTGCGTTTTTTAACCCCATTTCTTTAAAGGGGACATAAAAGTCATATTAATCCCAGAGACGGGACTTGTACCAGGAAACGCTGGTTTAACGCTGCGTCTGATAGGCTGAGACGTTATTTCATTACGGTAGGATAACGTCTGTCGGCTGTTCCAATGTGCGAATGATGAAATCTGTTTGAATTGGGCCGTAAGATTCCAAACGGCTTTTCTAAGAGTAACCCTGGCACAATATCAATGTAACCGGTCACATCATAAAAAAGCTTTCCATTCTATGACTCAATAATATGTTCCTTAACACCTAAAGGACAACTAAACATCAAAAATAAAATTAGCAGAGTCCCCAGTCCTCCTATGAAGTCATATGGATATTCTCTGCCCCCGCCACTGATGGGAGATAAAACGCTGCCCCTTTAACCCTCGGCCTTCTCATTCAGCGTTTAATTATCCGCCAATTGGGGTGTAAGTACCAGAAGAGCAGTGGGAGCAACCACAGGGGGCCCAGAAGTTAAGGGGGCCCCATCCTCTTATTTTTTTTATGATAGATATAGCCCCCTTTAAGAAAGGAAAAAGCACGGATATGGGCTCATTATAGTTTTGCTGGGGGGCCCAGTGATTCCAATTTACGTCACTGTTCAAATATTACCCAATTGCTAAATGGTTAAACACGTATTTATAACGGAGCGATTATATTATATTGTTTTAACTGCTCCTTTATTGAAAGCCACTTGCAGATTAATACATTGCAATGAGTTTGTCCAAGAAAGTTCCTCGTCTTTCAATAACCTAAACTAGTGTCTGTTAGAGACGTTTAATTTGTACTTTTAGTACAAAGCCTTAACTACAATATATTCATTTATTTCAAGGGTTAGGTCCCTCTATCCTGCACAGCATGGTTTTATATAGTGACTATTAGAGTGCACGCTCACCTATAAATTGAAATTAGTCTCGCTTTCTTGAGTGCTTATTTAGTTTAATGGTGGCCATAGACGTTTAGATCTCGGTCGTACGATATTGCGATATCCCGAAAATCCGATTGTACAATTTGATTGTACAAGATCTTTCAACGATCTTCCATACACGATCCAACGGTTGTACGATGTCGGGATATCGTACGGCCGAGATCTAAGCGTCGGTGGCTACCATTAAACAGTTAACTGCTCTACTTCTACATCCCAGTAAACGGATATTAGATCAAAGTAATAAAATAATTCACTTAATGTGATTCCACCATATGAATGAATTAATAAAAGTCTCTCCTATTAAAAAAAAACGAATCCCCCACCCAACGCTGGACGTAAATTCGCTATAATTCCCTGCCAAAGGTTTACAACCTTTTAGATTTGATTTCCGAACTATTTTCTTCGAGATTTGCTTCTGCCAAACCAATAAAGAAAAATCTGTGAGTTGTTTTTCGCTGTTTGGAAAGGATTAAAAACCATGGATGGGAGAAAAAAATATCAGATACGGGAAACGAGAAACCAAAAGCAATGTGGGGGGTTTATCTAAGTTAACCCGGAATTTATCTTTGCCTCATAGACTGTGTTATATCAATCAGATCCTACAATTATAACCACTTTAACCAGAGATGCACACATGTGGAATCACTTATAACTCCTCCTACTCTCCTAGTTTAGTGATCTTAGACATGCTCAGTCTGATTAACTCAGGGAGAGAGAGTGTCTGTCCAATGACATCCTTTGCCTTACCCTGCAAAAAAGAAAAGGGAGAGTAACAGCAAAAAGTTAATCTTCCCATTGTAAGGTGAGGCAAGACCAGCAAGAGCAAGTTTAGGTAAGTATTACAGGCTCATACACTAATGCAATCTTGGGGGCCATCCCATGATGCACAGTGTGTATGCATGTCCGTTTTGAGTGACGATCATTTGTACATTGGCGCTCGGTTGGGCACATTGATGATCTTCCCGGGTGAATGGGGAACAAGCACCCATATACAGAATGATTGGCGCCCTAAATGGACGTGCATACACAACGCGTGTTGTATGAACCTTACGTGTGTATGAACCTTAAGTATAGGTAAACCCAGGGGTGAGGATCCAGCAGTTTAAGTCCTTATCCTGGGTACTTCAAATGCAATGTCTGAAATGAACTTACATAAAGGCACTCGTTTTACCAAAACCAGTTTTGCATTTTCAGATGGTTTTAAAAAAAACAACTAAATTCATCTTATTACCGTCCCTTTAAACATGAAGATTCTATTCGTTTATTGAGGAAATCCAAGCGAATGTCGAGAGCTGGGAGACCCCCAGAGAGAGGAATGGAGGGTCCTTTAAATTGTGTAGGTGTGCGATTGAATATCACAGGTCCTAATTAAAGAGACAGAATATTTTTTATCTTGCAGACTGGACACTAAAGACCAGATAATTGAAATTACAAATACGAAGGGTCCAATGAATGGAGATTAAATTATGTTTCATTATTCCTTATAGGCCAATGCACATTAGAGGTCAGAACAGTTAATGATAATCTTATTACCTGTCCCTTACCAATTAATATCTCCTACCAATATCCCAGAATTCCTCCAACTATATAGGGCCAAGTTAATCTGGGACAAATGTTCATATGGTTTTATTGGCCAGTAGGGGACGCTGACCTAAAGCTAAACACCAGTTCCCCTCATTTCAGATACGAGGACTGACCCCCTCTGTCCAGGAAATCAGCTCCTTAACCAGCACTTGGACTTAACATTTTATAAAATAGAACCCCTCCAGGATTTGTGTCCTTTGAAAACAGCGCCATCTAAAGGCTGTTCTGTAAAGTTTCACTCGTCTGCACAATACTGCAATTCTAAACTGGCCTTGCTGCATTTTATTTCATTGGAAGACTTTTATTCTCCTTTTGGCCTTTACTTTAAGCGGATTGCCCTAAGCTTAGTCTCACGATATAAAGCGTTTGATCAGTTGAATTAAAGTTGGTTTCATGGTTTAACTTTCCTCCTGGTATTGAAATCTAATAATATTAACTTCTCCTTTATAGTTTTTCCTATTTAACACTGATTTTCCAGCCCTTTGCTGTGGATGCCAAGAGGCTAAATCTCTTTTTAAAAAGCCCCAGATTGAGTTTATAACGAGTCCAAGATCCCCAGGTTATTACATTCCCACAATGCCGTATAGTTCTGGTTACGCAGCACAATCGTATAGGAGGGGGTTTCAGATGATTGGACTCTCAGCCAGATGCTGCAAACCAGGTGGGACAATTCTGCCTGGATTAACCCACAATGAAGTCGATAACCATAACCTTATTTCCCCTTTAAATCTCATTTTACAGTTTGTTCATCAGTACAGGCTGGCAAAGGGTTAATTTAAAGGGAAACCACACTAATCTATCAGACTCCATAGATTATCATAGAGAATAATTAGAATATATGGCAACACTGTATCAACTTCATGTTACAGACACTATGTGACCGGAGACTATGAAACTATGAAAGCCAATGAATTGAGTTAAGTGGCCAATGGACCTGAATGTATGAATGGCGGATCGTACGATTGGTTCGATAAAAATTATACCTACTCCTGGTAAGGTGAAAAATTGGCCGATGATTGGGGGGATCGCCCTTACATGGTCCAACCAATATTGCGATATTGATATGGTACTAACTAGGAATCACTGGGCCCCACAAGCAACACTATGATGGGGCCCCTATCTGTGCTTTATACCCAGTGGTTTTCTTGGAGGAGGCTATATCTACCGTAACATAGGAAAAATAAGATGGGGCCGCCTGCAGTTGCTTCCCTGGTAGTTACGACCCCGATGACAATTCCCATTCCATAGGACTGAGCTTTTTTATTGTCAGTGGTGCCATTTTGCATTTTGATTGGTTACTGACCAATAGGACTAATCCCTTTCATAAAGGAAAACTAAACTTTCAGGGAGCATTGTTTAATCTGATTGGCGATTATTCCATTGTTCCATCTACCCCATACCCACAAGCCTGCCGGTCTACCCAATGACAATGTTATTATGGAACTACTATTTTACTGTTCTGTGAAGTATTATCTATGACATCATTAATAAAAGAAAGTTTGTAGTTTGTAAAGGTTCCAATGTGTAAAGCGTCACTGTGTTTTTAAACAGACGTCAAGGTTTCAAAGATACAGATCGTCTGTTACATAAAAGGACAAGTTGTAACAGTTCTACTGTGTAAAATACAAAGGGCAATGTGTGTGTGTAAAGGGGAGGGCTTAGGGTGGTACAGTAACAGAATCTGATTGATACATTTGTATTTATTATGGAAATTACTTTGTAAAGCTGGGTACACACACTAACGATAAAGCCCTGATACCGTCGGATCCTCGTTCGGGAAAGGCCGAAAATTTCGTATATAGTAATATACTACTTACTGCTGGTAATAGTGGTGTACTACTTACTACTGGTGATAGTGATATACTACTTACTGCTGGTAATAGTGGTGTACTACTTACTACTGGTAATAGTGGTGTACTACTTACTGCTGTTAATAGTGGGGTACTACTACTACTGGTGATAGTGATATTACTACTGCTGGTAATAGTGGTGTACTACTTACTTCTGGTGATAGTGATATACTACTTACTGCTGGTAATAGTGGTGTACTACTTACTACTGGTGATAGTGATATACTACTTACTGCTGGTAAAGTGGTGTACTACTTACTACTGGTGATAGTGATATACTACTTACTGCTGTGGTAAATTGGTTGTACTACTTACTACTGGTGATAGTGATATACTACTTACTGCTGGTAATAGTGGTGTACTACTTACTACTGGTGATAGGTGATTATACTACTTACTGTGGTTAAGTGGTGTACTACTTACTAATGGTGATAGTGATATTACTACTTACTGCTGGTATAGATGGTGTACTACTTACTACTGGTGATAGTGATATACTAACTTACTGCTGGGTAATAGTGGTGTACTAATTACTACTGGTGATAGTGATATACTACTTACTGCTCGTAATAGTGGGTGTACTACTTACTACTGGTGATAGTGATATTACTACTTATGCTGTAATAGTGGGTACTACTACATGGTGATAGTGATATACTACTTACTGCTGATGATGTGGTGTACTACTTACTACTGGTGATAGTGATTTACACTTACTGCTGGTATAGTGGTGTACTCTTACTACTGGTGATAGTGATATACTACTTACTGCTGGTAATAGTGGGTACTACTTACTACTGGTGATAGTGGATATTACTACTTACTGCTGGTAATAGTGGTATACTTTTACTACTTGGTGATAGGATATACTAACTACTACTGGTAATAGTGGGTACTTACTTAACTACTGGTGATAGTGATATACTACTTACTACTGGTAATAGTGGTGTACTACTTACTACTGGTGATAGTGATATACTACTTACTACTGGTAATAGTGGTGTACTACTTACTATCGGTGGTAGCTAAGATGTTGTCTAAAGTATTTTTCAATGTTTTTAATTTGTTCTAGTCCTTACCTAGCATGAATTTTCCCCATCTATGATTAATAAAGGGGTTTTAAATAATATTGTAGCGTGTCATGGGTACTTGATTCTTCTACTATCTTGTGTTTTTTACAGGGTTATCTAGTGCCCTGCTAACCTGTTTATATAGGAGCTGCCATGCTGCTAGTCTTGAAATAAAGCACTAGTTTTATAAGACACTAAAGTTGAAATCAAATGACATCTAATCAGCAATTAAAGGGAGAATTTAGGGACAATTACACCACCTACTGGCCACAAGTCTAACTACTATAAATCATGTATGTTGTGATCCCTCTTATTTCTTCATCCAGGGATATTTCAATTCACATTAAAAAGAAAAGTAGAAAACCAAACTGGTGTCTTAAGAAGCATTTGGGTCTTTAAATGCAATGCTGGTAATAGGGGCCCCTGATGAACTGTAATTCTCAACCATGATTATCAGGGCTCCATGTTTGTCGGTTTAATCCTAGGAAATGCTCCAGAAGTTAAGTTGTATCTCCAACCTGCTGCAAACACTAACAGGGTTATTCAATAAAAGTTCTTATCGTTAAAAATGGGGCTAATTTTGCCCCAACCAATCAGATGTAATGTACTATTTGAAAACTAACATCTGATTGGTTGGGGCAAAATTAGCCCCATTTTTAACAAACTTTTATTGAATCTCCCTGTAAAAGTGAATTATGGGGGCAAAGTGGTGGCTCTGGTTCCCATTTTAACAAGCTCAGCCAACCATGTTTCCAGTGATATGTAATGGGCATGGGGGTCCTGCACTTTCATCACAATTGCAGATTCTTCACTGTTGTACTTTACTCTCACTATTGTACTTTACTCACTATTACACTTTACTCTTCACTGTTGTACTTTACTCACTATTACACTTCCCCCCTCACTCTTGTACTTTACTCACAATTATACTTTACACACACTATTGTACTTTACATATTACACTATCCCCCCTCACTCTTGTACTTGACTCACATTATACTTTCCACCTCACTATTGTACTTTACTCACTATTACACTTCCACCTCACTGTTGTACTTTACGCACTATTTAATTTCCTTATGCACTTACTTTACTCACAGTTATACTTCCCTCCTCACTCTTGTACTTTACTCACTATTACAATTCTTTCCTCACTCTTGTACTTTACTCACTATTACACTTCTCTCCTCACTCTTGTATTTACTCACTATTACACTTCTCTCCTCACTCTTGTACTTATCACTATTACACTTCTCTCCTCACTCTTGTACTTTACTCACTATTACACTTCTCTCCTCACTCTTGTACTTTACTCACTATTACACTTCTCTCCTCACTTTGTACTTTACTCACTATACACTTCTCTCCTCAATCTTGTACTTTACTCACTATTACACTTTCCTCCTCACTCTTGTACTTTACTCACTATAACACTTCCCTCCTCACTCTTGTACTTTACTCAGTATTACACGTTCTCCTCACTCTTGTACTTTACTCACTTACAATTTACTCTTTACTATGACATATTCACTATTACACTTTACTCTTCACTATTTACTTTACTCCTATTACACTTTTCTCATCCAAATTGTAATTTACTCACTACTTCACTTCCCCCTACTTATACTTTACTCACCTTTTACACTTTCCTCCTCACATTGTACTTACTCACTTTACACTTTCCTCCTCACTATTGTACTTTACTCACTATTACACGGGCCGCCGCACGCGGGGACGGACGCACGAGGCACGGCCGCCGACGAGGGGAACGGGACGCACGAGGACACGGGGGCAGCCAAAGGGAGAAGGGAGCACGACGGTCACGGACCTCGAACGAATCGGGGAGACGGGACGCACAGGGGACACGGGCCGCGCAACGAGGGGAGGGACGCACGGGACACGGGCGCCTCACGAGGGGACGGGACGCACGAGTAGCCACGGGGCCGCCGTCACTATGTACTGTACTCATATTACACTTTCTCCTACTTATTGTACTTACTCACTATTACACTTTCCCCTCATATTGTACTTTACTCACTATTACACTTTTCTCATCCAAATTGTAATTTACTCACTACTTCACTTCCCTCCTCACTGTTATACTTTACTCACTCGGTCTGATATTATTAACCCACAGTGGTCTGGATATTATTAACCCCCAGTGATCTGGATATTATTAACCCAGTGATCTGGACATTATTGACCCTTAGTGGTCTGGATATATTAACCCTTAGTGTTCTGGATATTATTAACCCTTAGGGATCTGGATATTGTTAACCCTTAATGATCTGGACTTAGTGTATGGATATATTACCCTTAGTGGTCTGGATATTATTAACCCTTAGGGGAGCTGGATATTTAACCATAATGATCTGGACATTATTATGAACTCTATTTTTTTGTGATCTGGAATTATTACCTTAGTGATCTGGAATTATACCCTTAGTGATCTGGACATATTAACCCTTAGGGATGGGAATTATAACCCCAGTGATCTGGATATTATTAACCCCAGTGATCTGGACATAATAACCCTTAGTGGTCTGGATATTATTAACCCTTAGTGTTCTGGATATTATTAACCCTTAGGGATCTGGATATTATTAACCCTTAATGACTGGACATTATTAACTCTTAGTGATCTGGATATTATTACCCTTAGTGATCTGGACATTATTAACCCTAGTGATTGGACACTATTAACCCTTAGTGATCTGGATATTATTAACCCTTAGTGATCTGAACATTATTACCTGTTAGTGATCTGGACATTATTAACCTAGTGATCTGGATATTATTAATCCTTAGAGATCTGGACATTATTTAACCCTAAGTGGTCTGGATATTATTAACCCACAGTGGTCTGGATATTATTAACCCCCGGTGATCTGGATATTATTAACCCTTAATGATCTGGACATATTAACCCTTAGTGGTCTGGGTATTATTAACCCTTTAGTGGTCGGATATTATTAACCCCAGTGAGCTGGACATTATTAACCCCTGTGATCTGGACATTATTAACCCTTAATGATCTGGACAATATTAACTCTTAGTGATCTGGACATTATTGACCCATAGTGATTGGATATTTAATCCTTAGAGATCTGGACATTATTAAACCCTAAGTGATATGGACACTATTAACCCTTAGTGATCTGGACACTATTAACCCTTAGTGATTTGGGCTTTCTTAACCCTTAGGATCTGGACACTATACCCTTAGTGATCTGGATATTATAACCTTAGTGATCTGAACATTATTACCCGTTAGTGATCTGGACATTATTAACCCTTAGTGATCTGGATATTATTAATCCTTAGAGATCTGGACATTATTAACCCTAAGGGGTTGGATATTATTAACCCACAGTGGTCGGATATTATTAACCCACGGTGATCTGGATATTATTAACTCCCAGTGTTCTGGACATTATTAACCTTAGTGGTCTGGATATTATTAACCCACAGTGGTCTGGATATTATTAACCCCAGTGATCTGGATTATTAACCCCAGTGATCTGGACATTATTAACCCTTAGTGGTCGATATTATAACACTTAGTGTTCTGGATATATTAACCCTTAGGGATCTGGATATTGTTAACCCATAATGATCTGGACATTATTAACCCTTAGTGGTCTGGAATTTTAACCCTTAGTGTTTGGATATTATTAACCCGTAGGGATTGGATATTATTAACCTTAATGATCTGGACATTATTAACTCTTAGTGATCTGGATATTATTACCCTTAGTGATCTGGACATTATTAACCCTTAGTGATCTGGACACTATTAACCCTTAGTGATCTGACATTATAACCCCCAGTGATCTGGATATTATTAACCCCAGTGATCTGGACATTATTAACCCTTAGGGTCTGGATATTATTAACCCTTAGTGTTCTGGATATTATTAAACCTTAGGGATCTGGATATTATAACCCTTAATGATCTGGACATTATTAACTCTTAGTGATCTGGATATTATACCCTTAGTGATCTGGACATTATTAACCCTTAGTGATCTGGACACTATTAACCCTTAGTGATCTGGATATTATTAACCCTTAGTGATCTGGACATTATAACCCTGAGTGATCTGGACATTATTAACCCTTAGTGATCTGGATATTATTAATCCTTAGAGATCTGGACATTATTAACCCTAAGTGGTCTGGATATTATTAACCCACAGTGGTCTGGATATTATTAACCCCGGTGATCTGGATATTATTAACCCTTAATGATCTGGACATTATTAACCCTTAGTGGTCTGGGTATTATTAAACCCTTAGTGGTCTGGATATATTAACCCCAGTGAGCTGGACAGTATTAACCCTAGTGGTCTGGATATTATTAAACCTTAGTGATCTGGACATTATTAACCCTTAGTGATCTGGACATTATTAACCCTTAATGATCTGGACATTATTAACTCTTAGTGATCTGGACATTATTAACCATAGTGATCTGGATATTATTAATCCTTAGAGATCTGGACATTATAACCCTAAGTGATCTGGACACTATTAAACCCTTAGTGATCGGACACTATTAACCCTTAGTGATTTGGGCTTTTTTAACCCTTAGTGATCTGGACACTATTAACCCTTAGTGATGGATATTGATAACCCTTAGTGATCTGAACATTATTACCCGTTAGTGATCGGACATTATTAACCCTTAGTGATCTGGATATATTAATCCTTAGAGATCTGGACATTATTAACCCTAAGGGGTCTGGATATTATTAACCCACAGTGGTCTGGACATTATTAACCCACAGTGATCGGATATTATTAACCCCCAGTGTTCTGGACATTATTAACCCTTAGTGGTCTGGATAATATTAACCCACAGTGGTCTGGATATATTAACCCTGGTGATCTGGATATATTAACCCTTAATGATCTGGACATTATTAAACTCTTAGTGATCTGGATATTATTACCCTTAGTGATCTTAACATTATTAACCTTAGTGATCTGGACACTATTAACCCTTAGTGATCTGGATATTATTAACCCATAGTGATCTGAACATTATTACCCGTTAGTGATCTGGACATAATAACCTTAGTGATCTGGATATTATTAATCCTTAGAGATCTGGAACATTATTAACCCTAAGTGCTCTGGATATTATTAACCCACAGTGGTCTGGTATTATTAACCCCCGGCGATCTGGATATTATTAATTTCTATGATCTGGACATTATTAACCCTTAGTGGTCTGGGTATTATTAACCCTTAGTGGTCTGGATATATTAACCCCAGTGAGCTGGACATTATTAACCCTTAGTGATCTGGATATTATTAACCCTTCGTGGTTGGATATATAACCCTTAATGATCTGGACATTATAACTGTTAGTGATCTGGATATTATTAACCCTTAGTGATCTGGACATTATTAACCCTTTGTGATCTGGATATTATTAACCCTTAGTTGTCGATATTATTAACCCTGGGATTGGACATTGTTAACCCTTAGTGGTCTGGACATTATTAACCCTAGTGGTCTGGACACTATTAACCCTAGTGATCGGGACACTATAACCCTTAGTATCTGGACACTATTAACCCTTAGTGATCTGGACACTATTAACCTTAGTGATTGGACATTATTAACCCCTAGTGGTCTGGATATTATTAACCCCTAGTGATCTGGACATTATTAACCCTTACTGATCTGGATATTATTAATCCTCAGTGATCTGGATATTATTAACCTTTAGTGATCTTGACATTATTAACCCTAGTGATTGGACACTATTAACCTTTAGTGATCTGGACATTATTAACCCTCAGTCTATGGACATTATTAACCCTTAGTGGTCTGGATATTATTAACCCTTAATGATCTGGACATTATTAAAACTTAGTGATCTGGATATTATTAACCCTTAGTGATCGGACATTATTAACCCTTAGTGATCTGGATATTATTACCCTGTGTCTGGATATTATTAACCTTGGTGATTTGGACTTATTAACCCTTAGTGGTCTGTACATTATTAACCCTCAGTGGTTGGACACTATTAACCCTAGTGATCTGGGCACTATTAACCCTTAGTGATCTGGACACTATTAACCCTTAGTGATCTGGACATTATTAACCCCTAGTGGTCTGGATATTATTAACCCCTAGTGATCTGGACATTATTAAACCTAGTGATCTGGATATTATAACCCTCAGTGATCTGGATATTATTAACTTTAGTGATTTGACATTATTTAACCTTTAGTGATCTGGACACTATTAACCCTTAGTGATCTGGACATATTAACTCTTACAGTATTAACCCCTGAGGGACTGCATATGATTAACCCTTAGTGATCTGGGACATTATTAGCTTCACAGTATTAACCCTGATCAACTGCATATGATTAACCCTTAGTGAATTGGACATTATTAACTCTTACAGTATTAACCCTGAGGGACTGCATATGATTAACCCTTAGTGATCTGGAACTATTAGCTTCACAGTATTAACCCCTGATCAACGCATATGATTAACCCTTAGTGATCTGGACTTTATCAACCCTTAGTGGTCCGGGCAGTGATGGGATCGGTGGGAGGGAGAACTAGGCGGAGTTCAGTGTTAGACTCTGGGCTGTTGATTCCCTGTGATCCGGTCGGTTCCTCCTCCATTTGCTGCGCGCAACTCGCAAGTCTGGAAACCGGGACCAAGACAGTACAGGACCGATCTATAATTACTTACCCCTGTACTGGGAACTGGTCTCCACCTCCAACTGTCACCACCCCGGAATTCACACTGGTTAATCCCTGGACGTGCAAAACAGGGTCACCCCCGGGCTGGAACAGGGTCACCCCAGGACTGGCACAGGGTCACCCCAGGACTGAACAGAGTCACCCCAGGACTGGCACAGGGTCACCTCAGGGACTGGAACTTCAGAACCCCACAAACAGCACAAAGGGCCCCCCAAGATCTGGTTGAACAGCTCTCTACTGGGACCTGGGGCAACCCCAGGAATTGTTCACATCCCCCAGGACCAACCTAGGACCCCACAGCAGAACCTCCACCAACCCAACTGGACTCCCATGTACCAAGGACCTGAGGACAATCCAGCAGAAAGGTGAGCAGGGGAGGGGGGATTATGGGACATTGTATCACCCTGTGACACTCACAATGTGGGCACAGCACCAGGTGGGCACCATTAACAGGCAGTGCCACCCACCCTATATATATACACAGAATATATATTTATATAATGACAGTCTGCTGCAGACTGCACCGATTTCAATGCTGCCATACATCCTCCATCTAATGAATTGGGAATTAGCCATACAAAGGGCTGGTTAAAGGGATAAGGTGTCCTCTAGGGTTGCCACCTTTGCAATGGCGTAACTAGGACTCGCTTGGCCCCCCATCAAAATATAATGGGGCCCCTATCCGTGCTTCATCCACAGTGGTTTTTCTATCTGTCATAGGAAAAATAAGACGGGGCCCCTTGGCTACTGGGCCCCCGTGGTTGCTCTGTGTATGGCTACACTGAAATCAATGCAGTCTGCATAATCATAAATAGAATGCTAACCAGTCCTGGTCAGTGAATTTATCTGTGTTCGGGTCTTAAAGGCAATGGTGGGAAACCCATCCTCCCATTTCCATTGCCCCAGACTGACATGCAAACTGCCCCACTAACCCCCATAACTCCCTACGGGGGAACGACCATTGGGTAATCGATTGGTCATTAACTAGTGACCAATCACATGTTCCCTAATGCACTAGGAGCCGCTGATTCATTGTATTGGATCCTCCCTGAGCTATTTCCATGTTTGCGCTGGGTGCGTGTATGGTAGTCACTGCGGTGATGTGGCACAAATAGGTCAAATCCACCGCGCACCGAGCACCAGCACCGAAACGCTGCCAATATACTGATATAGACTATGTCGTTATTATGCAGCACTATGGGAATGAATCTGTTTAATTCTGCAGTTTGGGCCACTGACCCAGATACACAGTTCTGTTATTTAAAGGACAAGTCCAGCCCTAAAGTGAAAACTACCTACAGGTAAATCACTCCCCAAAACCTTAAACGGTAATAGTTTGAAATGTGAAAGGTGTAAGTCTAACCTGAAATCCTGCACTATGTCCTGTTTCCCTGTTTCTGCTTCCTGGTTCTTCCAGTTAGTAACTGTCAGTTATGGATTTGACAGTGACATCACAGCCAATGACTGAATGTTAATCCCCTGTCTGTCTCTTCTGAGCATGCCCAGGCTCAGACAGGCTCAGTACAGATTTCTAAATGGCTCAGTTTCCATGAGGCATCAGAAGCATAGCAGGCATACAGTAATGAATTCAGAGGAAAACTATGATATATCAACATATTATAAAGAGGCCATTCTATCTAAAAGATGTTCTTTAAAGGGGAACAAAAAGTACAGAATTATTGTGTAGCCTTATCAGTTCTTGAGATTCATTATGGCTTTTGGCTTTAATTGGGTTTTCCTTGTCGAGACACCGAGCGCAGGAATCCCATGGTCTGGACATGACTTAAACCTGTTCCCATTGGTTAATATCTGACTAATCCTTCTACATTCATTTAAGGGATCAGTGAATCCCCCTGGGCCTGTTACTAATGTTCCACATGTTTATTTCATTGCTACCGCACAGGGCCCTGTAATATACACGACCAGCGGGTCTTTTTTAGCAAACCCACAGAACCCCATGGGGTGATTGGCTGCTTTTAAATCAGCTCCCGATCATCCAATCACAAACAATCAGCCGAGAGCATCGGAAATCCTGTCATTAAAGTGGCCATGCGTATTCCGTGGGATCTTTAAAGGGGAACTGTGGTCTCCAAAGAAGTTGAGTTTAAATGAAAGGCCAGTGTCCTACCTTTAAAACGAGCCATCAACCACCTCCTACGTGCTCCACAGCCCAAGATATAAAGAAATGACTGACCAGAAAGTTATGGGTGGAGGCGACATGTGACATCCTGGGGCTTCTCCTGCACAGTGCCGCCGGCGAGCACAGCCTCAGACTCCCTCAGTGGTGAGGGAGACAGGAAGTCCCTCCTCCTCTCACATTTCCGACCAACCTCCCATGGTAGAGATCGGTTCAGCGCGGTGCGCCCAATACAAGGGACAATCGTATTGCCTCCACTATCTTTAAGCTGGGAACACCACAGTATCAATCTATAAGATTCGCCTGTTATTATGTGGCTACACACAGACCGTAGCCGGTTCCCTATACAGGGAGCTGACAATGGGCAGGGAATATTTCGGAAGGATAACAATCTTATCGACGCCAACAGTGAACGTTGCCAGCGTCAGAAAGTTGGAAACGCTTTACCGACAAGGGGGGATGTGTGTACCCAGCTTTCATTCCGGGAGAAGTTGGAGGTGACTTTTTGCTTAAATCCACAGCAGTAAGTTAAAGTTCAGGAAGGTGTATGGCCCTTTAACATCAGAGACCTTGTAATAAGGAGACACTTCCCCTCCCTGACTGTAACTTTTAAATTTGGTATTTGTCATTTAAAACATTGGAGGCTTTTCACGGGCTGTGTGCGTGAACTGGTCTAATCTGTGTATCGAGTGTGTCAGTGTGAACAGCAGCACGTCACTCCATTGGAAGAAACTCATATTTCCAATGAATTTTCATTATGGATACGATTTCTTGGCAAACATTGACGGTAACAGAAAAATATATTTCCATCGTTATAATCAATTCATGTTTAAATCTCCAATATCATTTATATCAGGATTAATAACATCTAATGTAATCAGGTTATTGGACACAGGCTCCTCAGTGACTTCTAATATCCTTAATTACAGTAGGGGATACATTATCCCTTATAATACATGAGTGGTACCCAGAGTCCCTGTATAACTCAGTCTGTGTCCTTGTACCTTTATTAGACACAGAACTCTCAGTGACTTCTAATATCCTTATAATTTACAGTAGGGGATACATTATCCCTTATAATACATGAGTGGTACCCAGAGTTCCTGTATAACTCAGTCTGGTTCCTTGTACCTTTATATAGACACAGAACTCCTCAGGGACTTCTAATATCCTTATTTACATAGGGGATACATTATCCTTATAATACATGAGTGGTACCCAGAGTTCCCTGTATAACTCAGTCTGTGTCCTTGTACCTTTATATGAGACAGAACTCCTCAGTGACTTCTAATATCCTTATAATTTACATAGGGGATACATTATCCTTATAATACATGAGTGGTACCCAGAGTTCCCTGTAAACTCAGTCGTGTCCTTGTACCTATATAGACACAGAAATCCTCAGTGACTTCTAATATCCTTATAATTTACTTGGGGATACATTATCCTTATAATCATGAGTGGTACCAGAGTTCCCTGTATACTCAGTCTGTGTCCTTGTACCTTTAATAGACACAGAACTCTCAGTGACTTCTAATATCCTTATAATTTACCGTAGGGGATACATTATCCTATAATACATGGGTGGTACCCAGAGTTCCTGTAAACTCAGCTGTGTCCTTGTACCTTATATGACACAGAACTCCTCATGACATTCTAATATCCTTATAATTTACAGTAGGGGATACATTATCCCTTATAATACATGAGTGGTACCCAGAGTTCCCTGTATAACTCAGTCTGTGTCCTTGTACCTATATGGACACAGCTCCTCAGTGACTTCAATATCCTAAATTTACAGTAGGGGATACATTATCCCTTATAATACATGAGTGGTACCCAGAGTTCCCTGTATAACTCAGTCTGTGTCCTTGTACCTTTATATAGACACAGAACCCTCAGTGACTTCTAATTCCTTATAATTTACAGTAGGGGATACATTATCCCTATAATACATGAGTGGTACCCAGAGTTCCCTGTATAACTCAGTCTGTGTCCTTGTACCTTTATATAACACAGAACTCCTCAGTGACTTCTAATTCCTTATAATTACAGTAGGGGATACATTATCCCTTATAATACATGAGTGGTACCAGAGTTCCCTGTATAAATCAGTCTGTGTCCTTGTACTTTATATAGGACACAGAACTCCTCAGTGACTTTAATCCTTATAATTTACAGTAGGGGATACATTATCCCTTATAATACATGAGTGGTACCCAGAGTTCCCTGTATAACTCGTCTGTGTCCTTGTACCTTTATATAGACACAGAACTCAGTGACTTCTAATATCCTTTAATTTACAGTAGGGGATACTATCCCTTATAATACATGAGTGGTACCCAGAGTTCCCTGTTATAACTCATTGTGTCCTTGTACCTTATATGAGACACAGAACTCCTCAGTGACTTCTAATATCCTTATAATTTACAGTAGGGATACATTATCCCTTTAATACATGGGTGGTACCCAGAGTTCCCTGTATAAACAGTCTGTGTCCTTGTACCTTTATATAGAGACACAGAACTCCTCAGTGACTTCTAATATCCTTATAATTTACAGTAGGGGATACATTATCCTTATAATCATGAGTGGTACCCAGAGTTCCCTGTATAATCAGTCTGTGTCCTTGTACCTTTATATGACACAAGAACTCCTCAGTGAACTTCTATATCCTTATAATTTACAGTAGGGGATACATTATCCTATAATACATGAGTGGTACCCAGAGTTCCCTGTATAAATCAGTCTGTGTCCTTGTACCTTTATATAGACACAGAACTCCCAGTGACTTCTAATATCCTTATAATTTACAGTAGGGGATACATTATCCCTTATAAACATAGTGTACCCAGAGTTCCCTGTATAACTCAGTCTGTGTCCTTGTACCTTTATATAGAAACAGAACTCCTCAGTGACTTCTAATATCCTTATAATTACAGGGGGATACATTATCCTTATAATACATGAGTGGTACCCAGAGTTCCCTGTAAACTCAGTCTGTGTCCTTGTACTTATATAGAGACAGAACTCCTCAGTACTTCTTATATCCTTTAATTTACAGTAGGGGGTACATTATCCCTTATAATACATGAGTGGTACCCAGAGTTCTGTATAACTCAGTCTGTGTCTTGTACCTTTATATGGACACAGAACTCCCAGTGACTTCTAATATCCTTATAATTACAGTAGGGATACATTATCCCTTATAATACATGAGTGGTACCCAGAGTTCCCTGTATAACTCAGTCTGTGTCCTTTTACCTTTATAGGACACAGAACTCCTCCAGTGACTTCTAATATCCGTATAATTACAGAGGGGATACATTATCCCTTATATACATGAGTGGTACCCAGAGTTCCCTGTATAACTCAGTCTGTGTCCTTGTACCTTATATAGAACAGAACTCCTCAGGTACTTCTAATATCCTTATAATTTACAGTAGGGGATACATTATCCCTATAATACATGAGTGGTACCCGAGTTCCCTGTATAACTCAGTCTGTGTCCTTGTACCTTTATATGGACACAGAACTCTCAGTGACATTCTAATATCCTATAATTTACAGTAGGGGATACATTATCCCTTATAATACATGAGTGGTACCCAGAGTTCCCTGTATAACTCAGTCTGTGTCCTTGCACCTTAATAGACACAGAACTCCTCAGATATTCTTATATCCTTATAATTTACAGTAGGGGATACATTATCCTTATATACATGAGTGGTACCCAGAGTTCCCTGTATAACTCAGTCTGTGTCCTTGTACCTTTATATGAGACACAAGAACTCTCGTGACTTCTAATTCCTTATAATTTACAAGGGGGGATACTATCCCTTATAATACATGAGTGGTACCCAGAGTTCCCGTATAACTCAGTCTGTGTCCTTGTACCTTATATAGACACAAGAACTCCTCAGTGACTTCTATATCTTATAATTTACAGTAGGGGTACATTATCCCTTATAATACATGAGTGGTACCCAGAGTTCCCTGTATAAATCAGTCTGTGTCTTGTACCTTTATATAGACACAGAACTCCTAGTGACTTCTAATATCTTATAATTACAGTAGGGATACATTATCCTTATAATACATGAGTGGTACCCAGAGTTCCCTGTATAACTCAGTCGTGTCCTTGTACTTTATATAGAACAGAACTCCTCAGTGACTTCTATATCTTATAATTTACAGTAGGGGTACATTATCCCTTAAATACATGAGTGGTACCCAGAGTTCCCTGTATAACTCAGTCTGTGTCCTTGTACCTTTATTATGACACAGAACTCCTCAGGTGACTTCTAATATCTATAATTTACAGTAGGGATACATTATCCCTTATAATACATGAGTGGTACCCAGAGTTCCCTGTATAACATCAGTCTGTGTCTTGTAACTTTATAGGACACAGAACTCCTCAGTGACTTCTATATCCTTATAATTTACAGTAGGGGATACATTATCCTTATAATACATGAGGGTACCCAGAGTTCCCTGTATAACTCAGTCTGTGTCCTTGTACTTTATATAGACACAGAACTCCTCAGTGACTTCTAATATCCTTATAATTTACAGTAGGGGATACATTATCCCTACTAATACAATGAGTGGTACCCAGAGTTCCCTGTATAACTCAGTCTGTGTCCTTGTACCTTTAATGGACACAGAACTCTCAGTGACTTCTAATATCCTTAATTTACAGTAGGGGATACATTATCCCTTATAATACATGAGTGGTACCCAGAGTTCCCTGTATAACTCAGTCTGTGTCCTTGCACCTAATAGAACAGAACTCCTCAGTACTTCTAATATCCTTATAATTACAGTAGGGGATACATTATCCTTATAATCATGAGTGGTACCCAGAGTTCCCTGTATAACTCAGTCTGTGTCCTTGTACCTTATATAGACAAAGAAACTCCTCAGTGACTTCTAATATCCTTATAATTTACAGTAGGGGATACATATCCCTTATAATACATGAGTGGTTAAAGGTACAAGGACACAGACTGAGTTATACAGGGAACTCTGGGTACCACTCATGTATTATAAGGGATAATGTATCCCCTACTGTAAATTATAAGGATATTAGAAGTCACTGAAGAGTTCTGTGTCCATATAAAGGTACAAGGACACAGACTGAGTTATACAGGGAACTCTGGGTACCACTCATGTATTATAGGGGATAATGTATCCCCTACTGTAAATTATAAGGATATTAGAAGTACCCCTACTGTAAATTATAAGGATATTAGAAGTCACTGAGGAGTTCTGTGTCTATATAAAGGTACAAGGACACAGACTGAGTTATACAGAAAACTCTCGGTACCACTCATGTATTATAAGGGATAATGTATCCCTACTATAAATT
>JAACNH010000983.1:39678-68795 GCA_019447015.1 Hymenochirus boettgeri | reverse complement strand
CTCTGTATATTACACCCTGTGAATAGATATTACTATGGTATATTACACCCTGTGTATAGATATTACTCTGTATATTACACTTTGTTGTATTAGAGATATTACTCTGTATATTACACCCTGGAATAGATATTACTATGATATTACACCCTGTGACTAGAATTACTATTTAAGTACACCGTGAATGATATTAACTATGATATTAAACCCTGTTGGATAGAGAGACTCTTGTGGATATGACACCCTTGGTATAGATATTACTATGTTATATTACACCCTGTGTATATATATTACTGTTATATTACACCTGTGATAGTATTACATGTATATTGACACCCTCATGTGTATAGAGATTACGGTGTATATTACACCCCTGTGAATAGATATTATATGTAATTACTCACCCCTGGTATCAGATATCTCTGATAGTACACACTGTGACTAGATAATTTTACGCTGATAATACACTCTGTGTATAGATATTACTCTGTATATGACACACTGGGTTATGATATTACTCTGTATATTACCACCCTGTTATAGATATTACTCTTGTATTTACACCTGTGTATGATTATCTGTAATTACACCCTGTGTATAGATATTACTCTGTGGATTGTATATTACACACCTGTGAATTATAGATATTACTCTGTATATTACACGCTGGTATAGAATTTATATATTATAGATATTACTCTGTATTATTACAGTCTTGTGTATAGATATTACTCTGTATATTACACCCTGTGTATAATATTACTCTGTATATTACCCCCGGTGTATAGATATACTGTGTTGTTATTTACCCCCTGTGTATAGATATTACTGGTATATACACCGTGTATAGATTTTACTGGTATATGACACCCTGTGTATAGATATACTCTGGATATTACACCATGTGTATAGAGTATACTGTATTGTATAGTACACCCTGGTATAGATATTACTTGATATTAACCACCCTGAGAATAGATATTATGTGTATATTAACCGTGTATGTATTACTCTGTATATTACACCTGTGTATAGATATTACTATGTATATTACACCCTGGTATATATATTACTGTATATTCACCCCTGGTTTGTGTATAGATATACTATGTATATTAACCCTGTGTATAGATATACTGGTGTAGATTACCCCGTGAATAGATATTAACCTATTGTATATTACACCGTGTATAGATATTACTCGTCTATACACCCGTGGGAATAGATATTACTCTGTATAATTACACTTGTGTATAGATATTCTCTGTTATATTAACCCTGTGGATAGATCTTACTCTTGTATATTACACCCTGATGCTATAGATATATTACTCTGCTATTTACACTTGTGTATAGATATTTACTCTGTATTTACACCCTGTGTGTGTATAATATTACTCTTTGTATATCCACCCTGTGAATAGATATTCACTCTCTGTACTTGTATATTACATCTGTGTATAGCTTATAACTCTTGTATCTCTGTATATTACACCTGTGTATAGATATTAATCTGTATATTACACCCTTGTTGTATAGAGTATTACGCTGGATATTACACCCTGTGTATAGTATTACGGTGTTATATTACACCATGTTATAGATATTACTCTGTATTATTACACCTGTGTATAGATATTACTGGGTCTATTACACCCTGTGTATAGATTTACTCTGTATATTACACCTGTGTATAGATATTACTGTGTATAATTTAACCCTAGGGTATAGATAAGTACGGTGTAGATTACACCTGTGTATAGATATTACTCTGTATATTACACCCTGTGTATAGATATTACTGTGTATATTAACACCCTTGTGTATAGATATTACTCTGTATAGTACAACCTGTGTCAGATATTACTTGTGTTATATTAACCCTGTGTATAGATATTACTATGTATATTACACTCTGTGTAAGATATTACTATGTACTATTACACCCTGTGTATAGATATTACTCTGTATATTACACCCTGTGTATAGATATTACTCTGTATATTACACCCTGTGTATAGATATTACTGTGTATATTACACCGCTTTTCTCCTGCAGGTGTCGCTGGTGAAGCTTTAAAACTGGTGAATGATAATGGATGCAACGGTTTCAACAGCAGGTGATCCACACGCAGTTTATTTACTATCTGTATAAGAATATGCCATCCTGCAGCCCCCCCCATCTGTGATTTCACCTTCCTGCATATTTTCGTTGTTCCAGCTTTTCTTCCTTACATTTTGAAACTAAGCGGAGAAGTAGTAATAGTGTTGGCTCTAGTTCTAATTCCTAATATAATATAGATTTAAACTGTATAAAGTACTTCTGTCGCTGTATTATAATAAAATGTATTATAAACTAATATAATATAGATTTAAACTGTATAAAGTACTTCTGTCACTGTATTATAATATAATATATTCTAAACATATAATATGATATTAAAACTGTATAAAGGACTTCTGTCCCTGTATTATTAATATAATATCTTTAAAACTCATATCATATAGATTAAAAACTGTATAAAGTACTTCTGTCACTGTATTATGAATATATTCTAAAACTTTCATATACTATGAGATTATTTAAACTGGATTAAGTACTCGGCCACTGTATTATAATATAATTAATTCTAAACTCAATAATATAGATTAAACTGTATAAAGTAATTCTGTCACTGTAGTATAAAGATAATATATTCTAAACTCATATAAATAGATTAAACTGCTACAGTTACTTCTGTCACGTATTATAATATATTCTAAACTCATATAATCTAGATTAAAAACCGATAAAGTAACTTCTGTCATGTATTAGAATATAAATATATTTAAACTCATATTAATATAGATGTAAACTGATATAAAGTACTTCTGTCACTGGATTATATATAAATATTCTAACTCATATAATATAAGATTTAAACTGTATAAATATAAAGTACTATGTCACTGTAGGATAATATATCTCAAATAATATAAGATAGAATTAAACGGATAAAGTACTTCTGTCACTGTATTAAAATAATATATTCTAAACTAATATAAATTAGATTTAAACTGTTAATAAAGGAATCTGTCATGGTATTATAAATCTATATTCTAAAACTCATATATTTTTTTTTTAATATTGAGATGTTAAAACTGTATTAAAGTAACTTCTGTACTGTATTATAAGATATTCTAAACGAATATAATATTAGATTTAAACGTAAAAAGTACTTTCTGTCACTGTATTATATATAAATATTCTAAATCATATAATATAGATTTTAAACTGTATAAAGTACTTCGTCACTGTATTCTAATCTAATATAGTCTAACATCATATAATATAGATTTAAACTGTTAAAAAGTTACTTCTGTCACTGTATTATAATATGAAGATATTCTAAACTCCTTATAATACAGATTTACACTGTACAAGTACTTCTGTCACTGTATTATAATATAATATATTCTAAACTCATAGAATATAGATTTAAACTGGATAAGGTACTTTCTGTCATGTATTATAATATCTTTTTTAAAATATATTCTAAACTATATAATATAGATTTAAACTGGAAACAAGTACTTCGTCACTGTATTATAATATAATATATTCAAAACTAATATAATCAGATTACAAACTGTATAAAGCTACTTCTGTCACTGTATAAAATAATCTATTCTAAAAAACTCATATAATATAGATTAACTGTCTAAAGAGTATTCGGGCACTGTTATTCTCATATAATATATTCTAAACTCAGTAATAAGATTTAAACTGTATAAAGTACTTCTGTCACGGTATTAAATATAATACCTTCAAACTCATATCATATCGATTTAAACTGTTAAAAACGTACTTCTGTCATGTATTATAATATAATATATTCTAAACTTCATGTAATATATGATTTAACTTAAAAATACTTCTGTCACTGTATTATAATATAATATATTCTAAACTCATTATAAGTACAGAGTTTAAACTGATAAAGTACTTATGTCACTGCTATTATAATATAATATATTCTAACCTCAATACCCTAGAGATTTAAACTGTAAAAAGAGTACTTCTGTCCTGTATTATAAGCATAATATATTCTAAACTGTCATATCAATATAGATTTAAACTGTATAAATATTCTGTCACGTATTCATAATATAATATAGTTCTAATCATATAATATATGATTTAAAACTGTATAAAGTACTTCTGTCACTTATTCTAATATAATATATTCTAAACTCTTAATAAGAGTTAAACTGTATTAAAGACTTCTGTCACTTGTATTATAATATAATATATCGAAACTCATATATATAGATTTAAACTGTAAAAAGTATTTCTGTCACTGTATTATACTATCATATCTTCTAAACTTAATGTAATATAGATTAAATGGAAAAAGTACTTTGTCACTGTAGTATCATTTATAATATATTCTAAACTCATATACTACAGATTTAAACTGGATACAAAGTACTTCTGTCACTGTAATTATAATATAATATATTATAAAACTCATATAATATTAGATTGACAACTGTAAAAAGTACTTCTGTCACTGTATTATAATATAAAGTATTCTAAACTCATATAATATAGATTTAATTTAAACTGTTACAAGTACTTCTGTCACTGTATTATAATATTAATGATATTCTTAAACTCATATGAATAGATTTAAACTGGATAAAGTACTTCTGTCACTGGATATAATATAATATATCTACACTAATAAAAGATTAAATGGGATGAAAGTACTTTCTGTCACTGTATTATAATATAATATATTCTAAATCATATAATAAGAGTTAAACTGGAATAAAGTACTTATTGTCATGTATTAAATATAATATAGATTCTAAACTCATATAATATAGATTTAACTGTATTAAAGGACTTCTGTCACGGATTATATATACCTATTCTAAACTCCTATATATAGTTTTTAAACTGTTAAAGTACTTCTGTCACTGTATTATATATAATATATTCATAAACTCAATAATATAGATTCTAAAACTGGTATATAAAGTACTTTATGTCATGTATTATAATATATATATTCTACACTCATATAATATAATTAACTGTAAAAAGCATTCTGCAACTGTATGATACATATAATATATTCTTAAACTCAATAAGATAGATTTGAAAATGTAATAAAGTACTTCTGTCACTGTATTAATAATATAATATATTCTAACACTCATTGTAATATAGATTTAAACTGAAAAAGTTTATTACTTCGTACGGTATTAAATATAATATATTCTAAACTAATAATACAGATTTAACTGGATTAAAGTACTTCGTCACGTATTCTAATATAATATATACTAAACTCATATAATACAGATTTAAAATGGATAAAGTACTTCTGCACTGTATTATAATATAATATATGCTAAACTCATCAGAAAAAAATTTATGAGGGCCGAGATTTAAACTGTAAAAGTACTTCTGTACGGTATTATAATATAATATATTCAAACTAAAATAATATAGACTTTTAAACTGTTATAAGTACTTCTGTCACTGTATTATAATATAATATATTCTAAACTCATATAATAGTAGATTAAACTGTAAACGTTACTCTGTCAATGGATTATATATAATATATTCTCAAACTCAATAATACAGATTTAAATGGCTAAAGTAACTTCTGTCACGGTATATAATAAGAATATATTATAAACTCAGATAATAGATTTTAAAAATGTATAAAGTATTATGTCAATGTATTATAAAATATAATATATTCTAAACTCATATAATATAGATTTAAACTGTAAAGGTACGTTCTGTCACTGTATTATAATATAATATATTCTAAAACTCTATAAAGATAGACTTTAAAACTGATAAAGTACTTCTGTCCACTGTATCTAATATAATATATTTAAACTCATATAATATAGATTTAAACTGATTAAAAAAAAGCACTTCGGTCACTGTATTCTAATATAATATTGTCTAAACTCTATAATATAGATTTGTAAAACTGTATAAAGTACTTCTGTCACGTATTTAGATAATATATTCTAAACTATGTTTACTATAGATTTAAACTGTAAAAAGTACTTCTGTCACTGTATATAATTAATATATTCTAAACTAATATATACAGATTTAAACGGATAAAGTACTCTGTCACTGTATTAATATAATATATTTAAACCTCATATAATACAGATTACACTGGATATAAAGTACTTGTCACGTATATAATATAATATTCTAACTCTTATCATATAGATTTAAAACGGTTAGAAAAAGTACTCTGTCACTGTATTATAATATAATATATTCTAACTCTAAATAGAGATTTAAACTGTGATAAGTTATTCTGGTCACTGTATTATAATATTAATATATTCTAAACTCATAGATAGAGATTAAACTGTAAAAAAGTTTCTGTCCATGATTCTAATTATAATATATTCTAAAACACTCATATAATACAGATTTAAACGGGATAAAGGACTTATTCACTGGAGTATAATATAAGTATCGTAACTCATATAATATAGAATTTTAAAACTGTATAAGTACTTCTGTCACTGTATTATAATATTAATATATTCTAAAAACTCATAAATATAGATTGAAACTGTATAAAGTACTTCTGTCCCTGTATTATAATATAAATATATCTAAAACTCATATAAGATAGATTTAAACTGTATAAGTACTCTGCACTGTATAATAATTATTATTCTAAACTATATAATATAGATTTAACTGTAAAAGTAACTTCTGGTCACTGTAGTATAATATAATCTATCTAAACTCATAAATATAGATTTAAAGGCAAGTACTTCTGTCACTGTATTATAATATAATATATTTCTGCATCTTAATATAATAGAGATTTAAACTGTATAAATTACTTCGTCACTGTATTATATATACTATATTCTAAACTCATATAATACAGATGTACAGGTATGAAAATACTCCTGTCACTATTATAATATAATATATTCTAAACGCATATAATATAGATTTAAACTGCTAAAGTACTCTGTCACTGTTGGTATTATAATTAATATATTCAAACTCAATAATATTGATTAAACGGTATAAAGTACTTTTGTCCCTGTATTCTACTATAATCTATTCTTAAACTCATTATAATATAGATTTAAACTGTATAAAGTATTCTGTCACTGGATTTATAATTATATCTAAACTCATAATAATATAGATTAAACTGTAAAAAGTACTTCGGGTCCACTGTATTATAATATAATAATTCTAAATCCTTAACAAGATTTTTTTTAAACTGTTGATTAAAGTACTTATGCATGTATTTTATAACCTATAATATATTCTAATATCATATTAATATAGATTTAAACTGTATAACTTACTTCTGTCCACGGTATGATAACATAAATATTCTAAACTTCATATATATAGATTTAAACTGTATTAAGTACTTCTGTCATTTATTCTAATTAATATATTCTAATTCCTATAATATAGAGTATAACTGGATAAAGTAATTCTGTCAAGGTACTGATAATATAATATATTCTAAACTCATATAATATAGAGTTAAACTGGATAAAGTACTTCTGTCACTGTATATAATATAATATATTGTATAAAACTCATATTTAATATAGATTTAAACTGTATAAAGATTCTGTTTCACTGTATTATAATATAATATATTCTAAAACTCATAAATATAGATTTAAACTGTAAAACGTACTTCTGTCACTGGATTTTATAATATAATATTTCTAAACTTCATATAATATAGAGTTCAAACGTAAAAAGTATTCTGTACTGTATGATAATTAATATCTTTAACACTTCCATATAATAAGATTTAAACTGTAGAAATTACTTCGTCACTATGATAATATAATATATTCTAAACGTCATAATAAGTAGAATTTAAACTGTATAAAAGACTTGTGTCACGTCTGATATATACTATATTCTAAACGCATATAATATAGATTTAAACTTATAAGTACTTCTGTCACGGTATTATAATCATAATATATTCTAAACTCTATAATATAGATTTAAACTGTATAAAAGTACTTCTGTCATCTGTATATAATATATATTATAATCATATAATATAGATAAACTGTTATAAAGAAACTTCTGTCGCTTGTATTATAATATAATATTTCTAAATCATATATAATATGATTTAAACTGTTAAAGTACTTCTGGCGCGATTATAAGATCAAGTATATTCTAAACTCATATTAATATAGATTAAACTGTATAAAGTTACTTCTGTCACTGTCGTTATAATATAATATATTCTAAACTCATATAATAAAGATTTTAAAACGGAAAAAGTACTTCTGTCACTGTATTATAATATAATATATTCTAAACTCATATAATCTAGATTTAAACTGTATAAAGTACTTCTGTCACTGTATTATAATATATTCTAAACTCATATAATATAGATTTAAACTGTATAAGTACTTCTGTCACTGTATTATATAATTCTAAAATGCATCTAATATAGATTAAACTGTAAAAAGGAATTCTGTCACTGTAGTTATAATATATATATTCTTCTAAACTCTATAATATAGATTAACTGTATAAAGTTATTCTGTCCACTGTATTTAGTAATATAATATAGTTCTAAACGCATATAATATATATTTTAAACTGTATAAAAAGTACTTCTGTCAATGTATTATATATAATATATTCGAAACTTATTATAATACAGATTAAACTGTATAAAGACTTCTGTCACTGTATTATAATATAATATATTTTAAATCATATTAATATAGAGTTTAAACTGGATAAGGTACTTCGGTCACTGTATTATAATAGAATTATTTAAAACTCATATAATATAGATTTCAAACTGGATAATAAAGTATTCTGTCATGTATTATAATTAATATATTCTAAACCTCATATACTATGAGATTTAAAATGGATAAAGTACTTCTGTGTCACTGTATTATAATATAATATATTCTAAACTTCATATAATATAGATGTAAACTGTATAAAGGTACTTCTGTCATGTATTATAATTTTAATATATCTAAACGCCTATACTATAGATTTAACTGTATAAGAGTATTCTGTCAATGTATATATATAATATATCTAAAACTTCATATAATATAGATTTAAACTGTAAACAAAGTACATTCGTCCCTGATTACTAATATAATATATTCTAACTCTATAATATAGATTTAAACTGAATATAAGTTACTTCTGTCACTGTATATAATAAATAATTCTCAAATCATGTAATATAGATTTAACTGTAAAAAAGTACTTCTGTCACTGTATTATAATAGACATATATTCTAAACTCATATATTACAGATTTAAACTGGAATAACGTACTTCTGTCACTGCTTATATAATATATTTAAACTCAGATAAATCGAATTTAAATGTAAAAAGTACTTCTGTCATGATTATAATATAATATATTCCTAAACCTCGTATAAATATAGATTTAAACGGTTATACAGTATTCTGTCACTGTATTATAATATAATATATCCAATCATATTATAAGATTTAAAACTGGATAAAGTACTTCAGGTCACTGTATTATAATATAATATATTCTAATCTCATATAATATAGATTTAAACTGGATAAAGTACTTCTGTCACTGTATTATAATATAATATATTCTAAACTCATATAATATAGATTTAACTGGATAAAAGTACTCTGTCCACTGTATTATAATATAATATATTCTAAACTCATATAATATAGATTTAACTGTATAAAGTACTTCGGTCACTGTATATAATATATATATTCTAAACTCATTATAAATAGATTTAAACTGTATAAAGTACTTCTGTCACTGTATTATAATATATTCTAAACTCATATAATATAGATTTAAAAAAACTGTAAAAAGTACTTCTGTCAATTGTATTTATAAATAAATATATTCTAAACGCATATAATATAGATTTAAACTGTGAAAAAGCATTCGTCACTGTATATAATATAATATATTCTAAACTCAATCAAATATAGATTTAAACTGTTATAAGTACTTATGTACCACGGTATGAGAATATAAATAATTCTAAAATCATGTAATATAGAGTAAAACTGAAAAAGTACTTCTGGCACTGTATTATAATATAATTATATTCTAAACTCATATAATACAGATAAACTGGATAAAGTACTTCTGGCACTGTATTATAATATAAGATATTTATAAACTCATATAATAACAGATTTAAAACTGGATTAAAGTACTTCTGCACTGTAGTATATATAAGATATTCTCAAAGCATATAATATAGATTTAAAACTGTAAAAGTACTTCTGTCACTGTATTATAATATAATATATTCTAAATATATTATATAGATTTAAAACTGTTAGAAAGTACCTCTGTCACTGTATAAATATAATATATTCTTAAACTCATATAATATTAGATTTAAACTGCTAAAAAGTACTATGGCAACTGTATTTATAATATAATATATTTAAAATCATATAATATAGATTTAACGGTATAAAGTACTTCTGTCACTGTTTATAATTATATTACTAAACTCATATAATATAGATTTAAACTGTTAAAAAAAAGTACTTCGTCCACTGTATTATATATAATATATTTCTAAACTCATATATAGAGATTTAAACTGGATAAAGTACTTCTGTCACCTGTATTATAATATCAAGTATATTCTATCTTCATATCATCTAGATTAAACTGTAATAAATACTTCTGTCACGGTATTATTACTATAAATTATATTCTAACTCATATAATACAGATTTAAACTGTATGAAAACTTCTGTCACTATTAAATATATATATCTAAACTATATAAATAGATTTTAAACTGTATAAAGTACTTCTGTACTGTATTATAAAGTATAATATATTCTAACTATATAACTAGATTTAAACGAGTATTAATACTTATAGTAATTTTGTACCTTGTATTATATATTAATATATCTCTAAACTCATATAATATCGATTTAACACATGTATAAAGTACTTTCTGTCACTGTATTATAATATAATTAAACTCATATAATATAGATTTAACTGTTAAAAAGTACTTCTGTCACTGTATTATAATATAATATATTCTAAACTCATATAATATAGATTTAAACTGTATAAAGTACTTCGTCACTGTATTATAATATAATATATTCTAATCTCATATAATATAGATTTAAACTGTATAAATACTTTCTGTCACTGTATTATAATATAATATATTCTAAACTCAGCATATATAGATTTAAAACTGTATAAGTACTTTGTCACTTTATTATAATATAATATATTCTAATCTAAATAAATATAGATTTAAAACTGGATAAAAGTACTTCTGTCACTGGTAATTATAAGACTAAATATTCAAACTCATATAATATAGATTTAAACTGATAAAAGTACTTTGTCGACTGTAATTAGAATATAATTATTGATAAACTCATATAATATAGATTAAACCTGTATAAAGTACTTAAGTCACTGTATTATAATTGATAAGCATATTCTAAAATAATATAATATAGATTAAACTGTATAAAAGTACTTTGTCATGTATTATAATATAATATATTCTAAAAATCATTAATAATATAGATTTAACCTGTAAAAAGTACTTCTGTCACGGTATTATATTATAATATATTCTAAACTCTATAATATAGTTTAAACTGTAAAAAAGTACTTTGTCACGGTATTATAATATAATATATTCTAAACTCATATAATACAGATTTAAAAACTGTATGAAATACTTCTGTCACTATATAATATAATATATTCTAAACTCATATAATATAGATTTAAACTGTATAAAAGTAATTGTGTCATGGATTATATATAATATATCTGAAACTCATATAATATAGATTTAAACTGTATAAAGTACTGTCGGTCACTGTATTTATATATAATATATTCTCAACTCATATAATTATAGATTAAATGTATATAAAGTACTTCTGTCACCTGTAATAATATAATATATTATAAAACTCATAAATATAGATTTAAACTGTATAAGAAATTCTGTACGTGTATTATAAATATAAATATTATAAACTCATATAAGATAGATTTAAACTGTATAAAGTACTTCTGTCGCTGTATTATAAATAATATATTCTAAACTTAGATAAGTATAGATTTACAACTGATAAAGAAAAAAAGACTTCTCTGTCACGGTAATTATAATAAAAATGTTAAACTATATAAATAGATTTAACTTGTAAAAGTACTTCTGTCACTGTATTTATTATAATATATTCTAAATCATAAATATAGAATTAAACTGTATATAAGTACTTCGCACTGTATAATAATATAATATATGATAAACTTCATATAATATAGATAAAACTGTAAAAAAGTACTTGTGCACGGTATTATCATATAATATATTCTAAACTCATATAATAGAGAATTTAAACTGGTATAAAGTATTCTGTCCACTTGGATTATAATATTAATATATTCTAAACTCATATAATATAGATTTTAACTGTTTAATAAAGTACTTCTGGTCTCTGATATTCTAATATTAATATATTATAAACTAATATAAATTAGATTTAAACTGTTAAAAAGTACTTCTGTATGTATTATAATTAATATAATCTACACTCATATTAATATAGCTTTAAAACTGTATTAACAGGACTCTGTTACTGTATTATAATTTAATATATTATAAAATCATATAATCTAGTTTAAACGTATAAAGTACTTATGTCACGGCATTATAATACAATATATTCAAACATATATATAGATTTAAAACTGTATAAGTACTTCTGACTTATTATAAACAATAATTCTAAACTCATATAATTAGATTTAAACTGTATAAAGTACTCGTCCAATGTATTATAATGACAATATATTCTAAAACTCATATAATATAGATGTAAACTGTATAAAGTACTTCTGTCCACTGTATTATAATAAATATATTCTCTAATCTATTTGTATATTTATAATTATATAAACCTCATGGGACCGTGTTATAAACTATTATTAAACTACATGGACCTGTAATAATAACAATTAATAAACTACACGACCCTGTATATAAACTACATTATAAAACTACATGGACCCCTGTATATAAACTAACATTATAAAAAAAAAACTCACAGGACCCATATATAACCGACATTATATTAAAACTATCAATGGACCTGTATATAAAACACATTATATAACTACATGGACCCTGTTTATACTACATTATATAAACACATGAGTATAAACTCGCCTTAAACTATGGAAAACCCTTTACTCCATTATATAAACTACATGGACCCGGATATAAATACATTATATAAACTACCAAACTGGACCGTATCATAAACTATCATTAAAACTACTATAGGCAACCCTGTATATAAAAACTACTCATTAATACCTGCATTGAACCCTTTAAACTACATTATAAAAACTACCAATGGACCCTGTATATCAAACTAAATTAATACACTACATGACCCTGTAATGAAAACCATATAAAACTGATTATAACCTACATTTATAACTACATGGACCCTGTATATAAACTACAATTATATAAAACAACGCATGGACTCCTGTGTCTAAATCTACATTATATCAACTACCATGCGAACTGTATATAAAAATACATATACTAAAAACTACTAACCCTGTATAAAAACTACATTGTATAAAACTACATTGGACTCTGTAATAAACACATTATAAAACACATCCGACTCTGTATAAACTTACCTTTAATAAACTACATAGACCCCTGTATATAGAACTACATTATATAAACTACATGGGACTCTGGATCTAACTACATTATATAAATAAAATAGACCTGTATATAAACTACATTATAAAAAGACATAGACCCTGTATTATAAAACTACATATAGAACTACAGGGACCATATATAAACTACATGGACCCTGTATAAAACTACATGTATATAAACTACAAGACTCGATCTAAAACTAACATTTATAAACTACATAGACCCGTATATAAACTACATTATATAAACTACATGGACCCTGAAAATTAAACTACATTTATAAAACTACAGTGGACCTTGTATATAAATACATTATATAAACTACAGGACCCTGTTAAAACTACATTATATACACTACCATGGACCCTGTATCTACACTCATTATTTTTAAAACTACATGACCCTGTATATAAATCATTACTAAAATTTACATGGACCTGTATATAAACTAAATGAGATAAACTACATGGGACCATGTATATATAATATACATGGACCCTGTATTAAAATAAATGATATAAAACTACAGGACCCTGTATATAAACTACATTATACAAACTACATGGACTATATTAATCTAACAATTATATAAAATACATGGACACGGTTATATAACTACATTATTATAAACTACATGGACCCTGTATACTAATCCTACATTATATAAACACATGGACTCTGTATATAAACTACATTATATAAAAACTGCAGGACCTGTATATACATATCATTATTAAAACACATGGAACCTGTATATAAAACTAACATTATATAAAACTACCCTGCACCCTGTATATAAACAACAAGTATATAAAAATACATGCACTCTGTATATTAAAACTACATTATATAAACTACCATGGACCTGTATATAAACTTACATTATATAAATACATGGACCCTGTATATAAACTGACATTATATAAACCTACATTGGAACCCTGTATTTATAAACAACAGTATATAAAATACATGACTCTGTAATATACCACTTACATTATAATAAACTACCTGGACCCTGTAATATAAATACATTATCTAATAAATACATGGACTCTGTATATTAAACTTACATTTAGATAAACTACATGGACCCTGTCGAAACACTACATGATATAACACTACATGGACTCTGCTAAAAAACATTATATAAAATACATGACTATGTCTAAAAAACTACATTATATAAACTACATGGACCCGGTATATTAAAACACATTATAAAACTACATGAACCCTGTATATAAAACAACATTATATTAAAAATACATGTAATTTTATATAATATACATTATATAAACTACATGCCCTGTATATAAACTACATTGATAAAACTAACGACCCTGTTCATAAACTTAACATATATAAAACACATGACGCCAGTATAATAACAACATTATAATAACATACATGGACCTGTGGCCATTATATAAACTACATATATAAACTACCATGGCCTAACCCGGACCCTGTATATAAACTACTTATATAAACTACAGGACCTGATATAAACACATTATATAAACTACACTGACACTGTTTATAAAACATACATTATTAAATACTGGACCCTGTATATAAACTACATTATATAAACTACATGGACCCGTATATATAACTACATTATATAAACTACATGGACCCTGTATATAAACTACATTATATAAACTACATGGACCCTGTTATAACTAACATTTATAACTACAGGACCCTGTATATAAACTACATGAATTATAAACTACATGGACCCTGTATATAAACTAATTATATATAACTACATGGACCCTAGTTTAAAACTACATTTTATAAAACTACATGGACCCTGTATATAAACTACATTATATATAACTACATGGACCCTGTATATAAACTACATTATATAAACTACATGAACCCTGTATTAAAAACATATATAAACTACATGGACCCTGTATATAATCTACATATATAAACTAACATGGACCCTGTATAATCTACATATATAAACTACATGGACTCTGTATATAAACTACATTATATAAAACTACAGGACCCTGTTATAAACTACATTATATAAAACTACATGGACCCTGTATATAAACTACATTAATAAACTACATGGACCCTGAATATAAACTACATTATATAAAACTACAGGACCCGGTATATAAACTAACATATATATAAATACAGGACCCTGTAATGAAACTACATTATATAACTACATGGACCGATATAAAAAACATTATATAAACTACATGGACCCTGTATCAACTACATTATATAAACTTCCATGGACCCTGTATATAAACTAAATTATATAAACTACATGGACCTGTATATAAATCTACATTATATTTAAAACTAATGGAACTACCTGTATGATAAACTACTGGACCACTGTATATAACTACATTTATAAAATACATGGACGCCATATAAACTACATTATAAAACTACATGGACTTGCTGTATATAATACTAACATTATATAAAAACTACATGGACCCTGTATATTAAACACTTATATAATACATGACCCTGTATATAAACTACATTTATATAAACTACATGGACCCTGTATATCATAATGACCTAAACACTTATATAAACTACATGGACCATCGTATTAACCTGACCTGCTATTATAACTCATCATTATATAACTACATGGAAACCCTGTATACATCATATTAAACTACAGGAGTATATAACTATTATAAAACTACTGGACCCTGGTTATATAAACAAAATTATACAAACTAATGGGACTACTGTATCATATCTACAATTATATTACAAACTACTGGGAGCCCTGCATATTAACAATATATATAAACTGCATGAGCCTGTATATAAAACTAACATTATATAAACTACATGGGACCCTGTTGTATATAAACTACATTATATAAACAACTACATGGACCCCTGTATATAAACTAAATTAGAAAAACTAATAGGGGTACTTGTTATATAATCTACATTAAGTAAACTACATGGACCGGGCAGATAACAATACATTATATTAAACTGCATGAGCCTGGATATAAAACATAACATATATAACTACATGGACTCTATAATAATACACAGTGGACCCTGTATACTAAATACATGGACCCCTGTATATAAAACTACATTATATAAAACTAACATGGACTTGAATAAACTCACTTATATAAACTACATAGACTTGTATATAAACGCATTACATATAAACGTACATGGACCCTGTATATAACTACATTATATTATAAACTACATGGCCCTAATATAACTACATTTAGATAAACTACATGGACCCTTGTATATAAACTATATGGCTGACCTTGTATATAAAAGTAATTAAAAAAACTATGTGACCCTGTAATAAACTACAAGGAGTCTGTATCATAAAATAACATTATATAAAATACATGGACCCTGTATCATAAAAACAACATTATATAACACATGGACCCGTATATAAACTGACATTATATTAAACTACATACGACCCTGTATTAAAACTGCATTGCATTAAACTACATGGACCTGTATAAAACTACATGGACACGTATATAAAGTACATTAAATAAACTACGGGGACCCTCTGTATAAACTACATTGCGACTCTTGTAGAAATACATTATATAAACAAAACCTGAAAAAATATGAAACCTACATGGACCCTGATTAACTATATAAACTAATAGACCGAATAAACTAATATATAAACTACATGGACCCTGTATTTAAACCTACATTAATAAACTACAAGACCCTGTATATATAAATACATATACTAAACTACACTGGACCGATATATAAACTACATTTATAAAACCATGGACCCTGAAAATCTAATAATGAGTATATCAAATTATATAACTACATGGACCCTGCATATATAAAATACCATTATATAGAAAACTACATGGACCCTGCATATAAACTAATTTATAATAAAACTACATGGACCCTGTAGATAAACTACATTATATAAAACATGGACCCTGTATATAAACACATTATATAAACTACAGGACCCTGTATATAAACACATATAAATACATGGACCCTGATATAAAGTACTTAAATAAACTAGTGGACCATGTATATAACCTACATGGCTATGTATTATAAACTACATTATATAAATACATGGGACCCGTATATAAAACACATTATATAAACTACATGGACCCTGTATTTAAAATACAATTATTATAAACTACAAACACAGTGTATATAAACTACATTATATAAACTACATGGACCCCTGTAATAAAACTACATTATAAAAACTACATGGACCCTGTATAATAAAACACATTATATACAACTACTTGAACCCTGTATATAAAACTACATTATATAACTACATGGACCCTGTATATAACAATACATTATATAAAATACATGGACCCTGTATATAAAATTCATTATATAAACTACAGGCCCTGTAATAAACTACATTATATAAAACTACATGGACCGATATAAACTACATTATATAAACTACATGGAACTGTATATAAAACTACATGGACCCTGTATATAAACTACATATATAAACAATAATGGACCCGCATATAATAATAAACACATTATATAAAACTACCAGGACCCTGTATCTAAAAACTAAATTATAAAACACTACAGGACTTGTATATGATACCCATTAGATAAACTAATCGACCTGCATATTAAAACTACATATATTAAAAGAACTGATGAGCCCTTATATTAAACTACATTATAATAAACGACATGGCGTACACATATTAATAATGGGACAACATATATAACTAAACCCGTAAAATAAATATAAAAACTACATGGACAGCGTATATAATCTACATTAGATAAACTACATGGGACCCCCTGCATATAAACTAAACATTATAGTAAAACTGCAGAGCCCTGCTATAAAGACTACATTTATAAAACTACATGGAACTCTGTATATAAACTACATGGACCGGTATATAAACTACATGGACCCTGTATCTAAAATACATATAAACTACACGGACCCGTATATAAAAACTAATTATATAATACTACATTAGACCCTGTATATAAACTGAATTATATAAAAACTACATGGACCCTGTATTATCACAACTACATTATATAAACTACAGGACCCTATATAGAAACTACTATTCTATAAAATCACATGGACCCTTGTATATTAACTATATTGGACCCCTGATAGAAAGTACATTAATAAACTACGTGGGACCATGTATCATAAAACTACATGGACCCTGTATATAAACAATACATTATATAAAAACTACATGGTTGGACTCATGTTGTATATAAAACAAAACATTATATAAACTACATGGGACCTGTATATAAACACATTATATAAACACTAGGACCTGTATATAAACCTGACATTATATAAACTACATGACCATGTATATGAACTACATTAATAAAAACTACATGGACCCTATAAATAAACTAACATGATTAAATATCATGGACCTGTATATACAACTACATGGACCTGTATTAAAGTACATTAAAATTAAACTCGTGGACCCCTGTATATAAACACATGACTCGTGATATAAAAACATTATATTAAACTACAATGGGATTCTGTATATAAAACAACATTATATAAAAAATGGACCTGTATATTAAAAACTCAATTATAAAAATACATGGATCTGTATATGATTACAATTATTAACCTCCATGCCCTGCATATAAAACTAATTATATAAACTTGCATGAGCCATGTATATAAACTAACATTTAATATAAACTACATGGGACCCTGTATATAACTACATTATATAAACTACATGGGACACCTTGTATATAAACTAAATTATAAAAACTACAGGGGACTCGTGTAATATAATCTACATTAATAAACTACATGGGACCCTGATATAAACTACATTATATAAACTGCATGGCCGTATACTATTAACACTGACTATGTATATAAACTACATCCTGTATATAAACTACATGGACCTGATATAAACTACAGACCTTACAACTACATGGACCCTGTATATAAACTACATTAATAAACATAGGGCACCCTGTCTATAAAATTAATTATCTAAACTAAATGAGACCCTGGATATAAACTACATTATATAAAACTACATGCGACCTACACATATATAACAATGGCACCCATTATATAAACTACATGTACCTATGTCTATAGATTGTAAAACTGAATGGACCACGGTTATAGAAAGTACATTAAATAAACTACGTGGACCCTGTATATAAACTACATGGACCTGTATATAAAATACATTATATAAAACTACATGGGACCCTAGTATATAAAACAACATTATATAAACTACATGGACCCTGGATATATAAACTACATTAATATAAATACAATACATCGGCCGTATATAACTGCATTATATAAAACTAATGGACCATGTATATGAACTACATTATATAAACTATGGACCCATTATAATAAAACTACATTAGTATAAAACTACATGGACCCTGTATATAAACTACATGGACCACTGTAGATAAAGTACATTAAATAAAACTACGGGTGGACCTGTAATATAAAACTACATGCCGTGGTATATAAAATACATTATATAAACACATGGATCCTGTTAATCAAAACAACATATATAAAACTACAGGGACCCTGTATTTAAACTAACCTTATATCAACACATAGACCCTGTATATAAAACTACATTATATAAACTAAATTGGGACCCTGGTATAACTACATTTATAAACTACATGGGACCTGTATGTAAACTACCATATCTAAACTACATGAACCCTGGATATATAAACTACATTATATAAATTACATGGACCCGTATATATAAACACATTATATAAACTACATGGACCCCCAGTATAAAAACTCATGTATAAACTACATGGACCCCCCTGCTATATTTATACATTATATATAACTACATGGACTCTGTATATAAACTAATATATAAAAAAATGGACCCGGATATTAACCTAAATTATAAAAAAATGACATGGACCCATGTATATAATCTACATTATATAAACTAAATGGAGCCTGTATATAATACATATATAAAAATACATGGACTCCTGTATATAAACTACATTATATAACTGGCATGAACCTGTATATAAACAACATTATATAAACTACATGGACCCTGTATATTAAACTACATATATAAAACTACATGGACCCTGTGATATAAATACATTTATAAACTACATGGACCCAGTATATAAAACAACAGTAGAAAACAATGGAACACGTATATAAACTACATTATAAAACTACATGGACCCTTATATATATAACTACATGGACCCTGGTTTTAATACTATATTAAACTACATGGACCATGTATATAAACTACATTATATAAACTACACGGACCCGTATATAAACTACATTATCTAAAACTACATGGACCCTGTTATATAAACTACATTATTAAAACTACATGGACCCATATATATACTATTTAACCACTGAGATGTATATAACTACATTAATAAAACAGGTGGAGCCATGTATAGAAATAAAACTCATGGGACCTTTGATAATAAGTAAAAACTACATGGACCCTGTACTAAACTGGACATGTTTATAATTATAAAACTCGGACGAATAATACATATAAACTACATAGGACCTGTATATAAACGACATTAATAAACTACATTGGACCCGTATAGATAACTCATTACTATAAACTACATGGACCTGTATATAAAACATTATATAAAACTACATGATGATATACACCGTTATAACTAATGATTGATATACATATATAAAACTACATGGACCTGTTATAAACTGCATTATATAAATACATGGACCTGTATATATACTACATTTATAAACGACATGGACCCTGTAAAAATACATATTATAAAACTACGATAGAGTAATATATAAACTACATGGACCCGTATTATAAAACTACAGTATATAAACTGGACATTAGGACCCTGTATATAAACTGCATTATATAAACTACATGGACCCTGTATATAAACTACATTATATAAACTACATGGACCCTGTATATAATCTACATTATATAAACTACATGGACCCTGTATATAAATTACATTATATAAACTACATAGACCCTGTATATAAACTACATTATATAAACTACATGGACCCTGTATATAAACTACATTATATAAACTACATAGACCCTGTATATAAACTGCATTATATAAACTACATGGACCCTGTATATGAACTACATTCCCCATTAGGACTTAATGAGGAAATTGACTTTACGTGATTCTTATAGGAGGTACATGAATGTAATTTGCTCTTAAATGTAATCATAGGCGTTTTAATGATTTGGATTCAGTAGGGATCTCATAGGATTTTACCTTCGGAATATGGGAGATAAATGGTTAACAGAGGTGATAATTATGTGGGAGAAAATATATTTAGTATATCATCCCTCCAAAAAAAGATGGTAGTGTAAAGACCATTTTAGTATCCAAATGAATGGATCTCCAATCTTGTAATGATATTACTGTTGAGGTTTCCGTACTGTTAATGGAGAAGTATATAAGGCATAATACGCTACCTACAGTGTAATATAAGGATATTACACCACCGAGGAGTTCCATGACCATATAGAAGGACGAGGCCGCAGGACCGAACATTGTCTGTTAAGAATAAACAGGGATTATTATATAAAAAAAAATAATACATGGGGTGGAGACAGTGGGAGGGGCAGTGGGAGACAGGAAGTCACTCAGTGACATCACTGAGTGACCGTAATATAGATTCTCGCCACTGCTCCTTCCCCTTGAAAATGCCTAGCCTTTGTATTATATAGGGCATGAATACCATCTAAGAATATATGTATAATATATGGTACATTCATATCAAAGATAACAAAACTATGTAACTAATGAATGTAAGTAGGTTTGAAGCGCACTCCTATATATCCGTATAGATACTTTTGTATATATACATGTTAAAGAAGATGGCTCTAATCACTGTTATTATGTATATAACCAAGTACCGGTATATATTTATTGGAGATTTGTTTCTTTGTGATACAATGTTACGAGAAGAGCAGTGAGCAGTTAATATGTATCCACCCCCTTGTTTGTGAGGCAGTATATAAGGAGGGTTGAGAACTAGGGATGGCCGGTTTGCGGATCCGAACCCGGATCCGCCGCGGATTTATCTCGTTAGTGAACGGCGGATTTTTCCAGATTTTCCGCCTTCCGAACTTCCGAACTGCGGATTACTCGTATTTTCGAAAATTTTCAAAATTACGAGGATTTCTCGTATTTTCGAGGATATTTTTCATTTTAATGGGTCCGCTCGCGGATTATCGAATTTTTGGGAAAATTCGCGGATCCTCGAGCGGACCGGATTTTGCGAAGTTCGGACATCTCTATTGAGAACGGCAAACCTATACGCCCTGACGAAGTCACATAACGTGTGACGAAACGCGCGTCGGCGCGAGTGTTTTGATGGAGGCTTGTGGGAACCTGTATTAGATCCTAACATATGGGACGCTGTTAAAGTAACCAGCCGGATTAATAAGCGGTGCTGACGGACTCAGTGTATAGTATAGTATAGTATAGTATTGTATAGTATAGTACAGTATAGTATTGTATAGTATAGTACAGTATAATACAGTATAGTATAGTATTTGAGGTTGAATAAAGACATACGTCCATCCAGTCCATCCCATCTAGCAATATCCTCATTTCCTGCCTAACTGTTGATCCAGAGGAAGGCAAAAAACCCCCACCAAATTTATGAAGGGGGAAAAAAGTGGCAATGGGAAATTTCCCTGGATTAACTCTACTTTATGTATCAATACCAGTAACTTGTAACATTCCTTGTTTGTAGAAACTCATCCAGCTTTTTATTAAACTGACCAATGAACCTGCCATAACAACGTCCACTGGAAGACAGTTCCATAGCTTTACCGTTCTCACAGTGACAAACCCTTTCCCAACTCTACTTTATATATCAATACCAGTAACTTGTAACATTCCTTGTTTGTAGAAACTCATCCAGCTTTTTATTAAACTGACCAATGAACCTGCCATAACAACGTCCACTGGAAGACAGTTCCATAGCTTTACCGCTCTCACAGTGACAAACCCTTTCCCAACTTGAAGCCTAAACCTTTTTTCTTCAAGTCTTAAGGGATGTCCACGTGTCCTCTGACATGTTCTATTGGTGAACAATGCCCCAGATAGTTTATTGTATGGCCCGTTAATGTATTTATACACAGTAATCATATCCCCACCCAAGCACCTTTTCTCCAGCGTACATAATTGTAACTTTTCCAGTCTCTCTTCATATTCAAGCTTCCCCAATCCCCTTATTAATTTAGTTGCCCTTCTCTGAACCCTTTCCATTTCAAAGATGTCCTTTTTGTACACAGGATTCCAAAATTGCACTGCATATTCCAAATGAGGCCTTACCAATGCTTTGTAAAGAGGGAGAATTACATTTTCCTCCCTTGAATCCATACCTCGCTTTATACAAGACAATACCATGCTGGCTCTGGCTGTTGCCGCCTGGCACTGCTTGCTACCTTTAAGTTTGTTATCCACCAAAACTCCAAGATCCCTTTCCAACAGGGATTCACTTAACACAGAGCCATTTATAGTATAATAAATGGCGTTATAGTATAATAAATAAATAGTATAATAAGTGATTGGAGGATGACTTCAGCTCTGTCCGGGTGAACAGGGGCGTCTCTAGGGATTTTGCCACCTGAGCCTAACTTTTGAATGCTGCCCTTATGTACCACTAGGCTAAATGAAGTGCGCCACCACAAACCACTGTTAGGTGTGTGTGGCTTCCAGGAATGGGTGTGGTTAAACATTTGGTATTTTTAAACTGCACATCACAGCGGTATTTATAAACTACATGACTACATAGACATATATATATACTTGTATATAACCTGCATGGACCCTGTATATAAACTGCATGGACCCTGTATATAAACTACATGAACCCTGTATATAAACTACATTATATAAACTACATGGACCCTGTATATAAACTAAATTATATAAACTACATGGACTCTGTATATAAACTACATTATATAAACTACATGGACTCTGTATATAAACTACATTATATAAACTACATGGACCCTGTATATAAACTACATTATATAAACTACATGGACCCTGTATATAAACTGCATTATATAAACTACATGGACCCTGTATATAAACTACATTATATAAACTACATGGACCCTGTATATAAACTGCATTATATAAACTACATGGACTCTGTATATGATCTACATTATATAAACTACATGGACCCTGTATATAAACTACATTATATGGGGGGGGGGGGGCTGGGTTAAGTCCGTGGCTGTCGGTCTGGGTGGGGTAGGTGGGTGTCCCCTAGTACCCACAGGTTAATTTTATAAATCTTCTAGCATCCACAGCAAAGGGAGATGTGAAGCACAGCTTTTTGTAGCTTTGTGAATGTGCTCTTTCTATTGGTGAAATATTGTCTAGAGACTTTAATTTCCCTTTAAAGATCTTAGCATCAATAACATAATATGCAAAAGTAAATAGCAATATGCTTGCATGTTCAGTTTTCAGTATCCAGACAATAAAAAAAAAGATAAAAAATCAACATTATAAACAAGAATAACAACAAAACATAAAATATGGTGTAATTAAATTCAGAACTATAAAATACACAATATTGAAAGTTTTGTATTATTGTACATATTGTAAAATTGTAAAGCGAGACTGGCTATGCTTGATCACAGTAATTCTACTGTCATAGATAGGAGAGAACTACATTTTGGCTTATGTCCTGCAAGTGCATGCTGGTTAGAAAAACCCAAATGTGCTTTCCTGAGCTTTGAAACATTTATGGGCAGCCAATATACTTTATATTTCTATATTTTTCAAGACTGGTATGCCTCGTTTTCTCTATACTTTGAATACTGCCAATATACATTAAAGTACACAATTTGGGTCAGCGCTTCCAATACAAACAGGTAGTAATGACCAGAAACAGCAAGAGGATTTCACTTTGAATGAAGTCTATATTAATTTACTGCTGTCACTACAGGCTTACCTCCTTCTGACCTGAGTGCTAAAACTAAATTGGCATTCACCAGGAAGATGAAGACTACTGATCCCAGGAAAAGCCAGAAAACTTAAATCTACACTCTAAAATATGAACCTTTAGGGGTTAAAAACAAAATCAAAAGACCAAAATGTTAAATGTATTCAAGTAGTTTCCCAGATTTAAAAAAAAAAATTTTCCTTAACTGTGTAAGCTTTTATAAACAAATTTATTTATTTTTTTGTTGCTTTCTTGCAGTACAATTATAGAATGATTGTAGTCTGGTGACAATTACCTTTGGAAAGGATTTTTGCAATGGACTGGGCCAATGAAGGCTTCTCTGCAACCATAAGTACAGTCTTCATTCCTTAATGCTTATCACTGCACACTTGTCAAGCTAGAAATGTATGGCCTAAGTAAATACAAGTTAAAAAAACATTATATAGTTGTGATTTATTAGTAGTTTAATTTTGCTTATAAACTACTAAAGTTAGAATATTCTGTGAATATTGTTTTTACATAAATTGACATATTGCAACATACCTACATGTGTGCGCACATAGGGATAATTACTAGAACAAACTTTTTACAGACAGCATATATAATGATCATACTAGTTTTGGTACATTACATTCAGTCAGCACATCATAAACAAATGTAAGAGTTGCACAGGGGCATAACTGCAGGGGCCCAGGCCCCCCACCCGCGTGATTGGAGGCCGGGCCTCTGACATACCTCAAACTTGGTTTTCGGGCCTAGGCACTCTCTTTTGTGGCTATTAGCCAATGTTTAATAAGGTGCTCCCTTGCCAGGTCCTCTACCAATGACCCTTCGCTATAGCACAAGCAAAATGGATGCAAGGGGCACACTTAAAGTGTAAGTGAATATTTATTAAATCACATCAAACTACAACGTTTCAGGGATCACCTTGTCCCTTTCATCACACTTTAAGTGTGCCCCTTGCATCCATTTTGCTTGTGCTCTGACATACATCCCCTCCCAAGAGGTCCGCAAATAGCTGTTTTTAAACAGCTGATCACAGAGGTTTGGGGAGATGATTGCGGGCCCTCTCACTACCCGGGGCCCACCTGCAGTTGCGGGCCCTGACGGTACACCACTAGAGTCGCACAAACATGGTCACATTAATTTCAACAAGGTAAATTGCCAAAGGTTTGCTAAATTGTCACATCAAGGACTTACAGATTAAGGACAATGTAATAAAAGTTTTAAAAATGGTGCTAATTTTACCCCAACCTATTAGATGTTGCTTACCATTTGAAAGCTGATAAAGTACCCTAAACATATCAAACAAAATGAAAGATATTTAATTGTGTATTTTTCAGTTATTCAAGTAATTTTTGAACAAAAACAAATCATTTGGGGTTTGCAAAATATACTAAAATATTATTTTTTTGTGGCTTCAAAGGTCTACACTATTATCACAAGGTAACGCTTGTGAAAAGTGTTATCACAATGCTGCACTTTTCAGGTGTAAATTCTGCAATTCTGCCAATAATCAGTTATCGGATTGCGATCGCATGCGATCCACACAAAAAAATTGTGATTGCGGCACATGTAGCGTGGTCACCCACATTGAAAAAACTATCATGCAATTCTAATGCAAAACAATTATAAGCACATGAGAATTGCCCTAGTGTACAGAACCATTTTGTTCTGCACCAATAATATGTATAGCACAATTTTACTGCTATATTGTACACAGAGGATCCAGAGGAAGACAAAAAAAACCCACCAAATTTATGAAGGGGAAAAAAATTCCTTCCCGACTCCAAGTGGCAATCGGAAATTTCCCTGGATCAACTATTTATCAATACCAGTAACTTGCAACATTACTTGTTTGTAGAAACTCATCCTGCTTTTTTTTTTAAACTGACCAATGAACCTGCCATAACAACGTCCACTGGAAGACAGTTCCATAGCTTTACCAATCTCACAGTGAAAAACCCTTTCCGAACTTGAAGCCCAAAACTTTTTTCTTCAAGTCTTAAGGGATGGCCACATGTCCTCTGCCATGCTCTATTGGGGAACAATGCCCCAGATAGTTTATTGTATGGCCCCTTTATGTAATCATATCCTCACGCAAGCGCTTTTCTCCAGCGTTCATGACTGCAACTTATCCAGTCTCTCTTCATATTCAAGCTCCCCCAATCCCCTTATTAATTTAGTTGCCCTTCTCTAAACCCTTTCATTTCAAAGATGTCCTTTTTGTACACAGGATTCCAAAATTGCACTGCATATTCCAAATGAGGCCTTACCAATGCTTTGTAAAGAGGGAGAATAACATTTTCCTCCCTTGAAATTCATACCTCTCTTTATACAAGACAATACCATGCTGGCTCTGGCTGTTGCCGCCCAGCACTGCTTGCTTCCTTTAAGTTTGTTATCCACCAAAACTCCAAGATCCCTTTCCAACAGGGATTCACTTAGCACAGAGCCATTTATAGTATAAGCAGCACAAGTATTTTAAGTCCAAAATGCATCACCTTACATTTATCAACACTGAATCTCACCTGCCACTTAGCAGCCCAATGTGACAATCTATCTAGATCCCCCTGCAATGATTGCACATCCTCTGAAGTTTTTAATGGTTGACAAAGTTTTGTGTCGTCAGAAAACACAGAAACCTTGCTGACAATACCCACTTCCAAATCATTAATAAATAGATTAAAAAGAAGCGCCCAACACAGAACCCTGTGGCACCCCACTTAACACTTTAGTCTATAATGATCTACATTATATAAACTACATGGACCCTGTATATAAACTATATTATATAAACTACATGGACTCTGTATATAAACTACATTATATTAACTACATGGACCCTGTATATAAACTGCATTATATAAACTACATGGACCCTGTATATAAACTACATTATATAAACTACATAGACCCTGTATATAAACTGCATGGACTGTATATAAACTACATTATATAAACTACATGAACCCTGTATATAAACTACATTATATAAACTACATGAACCCTGTATATAAACTACATGGACCCTGTATATAAACTACATTATATAAACTACATGAACCCTGTATATAAACTACATGGACCCTGTATATAAACTGCATGGACTGTATATAAACTACATTATATAAACTACATGAACCCTGTATATAAACTACATGGACCCTGTATATAAACTACATGTACCCTGGAGATAAACTGCATGGACCCTGTATATAAACTACATTATATAAACTACATGGACCCTG
>JAACNH010000983.1:0-37693 GCA_019447015.1 Hymenochirus boettgeri | reverse complement strand
AACTACACGGACCTGTAGAGAACTACCATTATATAAAATACATAGACCCTGTATATAAAACTTGCATTATATAAAACTACATGGACCCTGTATATAATCATTTATATAAACTACATGGGACCCTATTGATAAACTACATTATATAAAACTCCATGGACCCTGTATATTAAAACTATATGGACCCTGTAAGAAAGTACATTAAATTTAAAAATACGTGGACCCTGTATATAAACTACATGGACCCTGTATATAAAATTACATTTATATAAATACATGGGCCCTGTATATAAAACAAACAGTATATAAAACTACATGGACCCTGTTTATTAAACTTACAGTATATAAACTACATCGACCCTGTATAGAAAACTGATTATAAAACTACATGACCCTTGTATATGAATACATTTATATAAAACTACAGACATATAAAAACTACATTATATAAACACATGGACCCTGTATATAACCTAAATGGACCCGTATCTAAAAGTTACATTAAATAAAAACTACGTGGGACACGGTATATACAACTACATGGACTCTTATATAAAAAAAGTATATAAACTACAGGGTCCTGTAATAAAAACAACATTATATAAACTACTGACCATGTATATAAACTAAATTATAAAAAACTACCATGGACTGGATATGCTACATTATTAAAACACATGCCCTGCATATAAAATACATTTATAAAATGGAATGAGCCCTGTATATAAACGAAAAATATAAACTACATGACACTGTAATAAACTACATTATATTAAAACTACATGGACCCTGTATATAAAACTAATTTATAAAAACTACATGGGACTATGTTATAATCTACATTATATAAAACTACATGGCCTGCATATAAACTAACTATATAAACTGCATGAGCACTGTATATAAACTACATTTCTAAAATTACATGGACTCTGTATATAAACACATGGACCAGTATATAAACACATGGACCCGTATTATAAACACATATATAATACACTGTGTCGGCCTTCTCTTCTTGTTTTGTTGGTTGTGGGACCCTGTAGTATTAAATACCTTATATAAACTACATCGACCCTGTCTATAACTGCATTATATAAAAATACATGGGCCTGTATATAAACTACATTATATAAACTACATGGGACCCTATTATATAAACTACATTATATAAACTACATGACACTGTATATAAACTATATGGACCTGTATAGAAAGATACATTAAATAAACTATGTGGACCCGGTATATAACACTACATGGACCTGTATATAAAAATCCATTATATAAACTCATGGACCCCTGTATAATTAAAAAAACATGGATATAAACTACATGGACCCTGATATAAACTACATTATATTTAAACTACATTAGACCCTGTAGATAAAACTGCATTATATAAACTACATGGACATGTATATGAAAATCTACCATTATATAAACTACAGGAGACCCATAAATAAACTACAGTATATAAACTACATGGACCCTGTATATAACTTACATGGAACCAGTATCTAAAGTACATGAAATATACATACGCTGGGACCCGTATATAATAATGGATCGTATATTAAAATACATTATATAAACTTACAGGATCCGGGATATAAAAACAACATTATAAAATACATGGACCCTGTATTTAACACCTTATATAAACTACATAGACCACTGGATATTAAACTACATTATATAAACTACATGGACCCGTATATAACAACTACATTATATAAACTACATGGACCTGATATCTAAACTAACATTAGATAAAAACTACTGATACCGGTATATAAACCACATTATATAAATACATGACCTGTATATAAATACATTATATAAACTACATGACCCCAGTCCCAGTATTAAACTTTCATTATATAAACTAAAGGGACCCTGTATATAAACTACATTTTATAAACTACATGGACTCTGTATATAAACACATATATAAAAAAATGGACCCTGTATATAAACTAAATTATAAAACACTACAGGACACTGTAGATTAAATCTACATATATAAAACTACATGGAGACTGTATATTAAAATACATATATAAACTACATGACTCTCTGTAATAAACTACATTATATCAAACTGCATGAACCCTGTATATAAAACTACATTATATAAACTACATGGACCCTGATATAAAAATACATTATATAAACTACATGGACCCTGTATATAAAACTACCAATATAAACTACATGGACCCAGTATATCAAACAAAATTATATAAACTTACATTGACCCCGTAATAAACTACATTATAAAAAACTATGACCCTCTATATAAAAACTAAATGGGACCCTGTTATTAAAAATAACATTATATAAACTTACATGGAACAGTATATAAAACTACATTAATAAACTACAGGACCGGTATATAAACTACAATTATATAAACTACATGGACCCTGTATCTACACTACATTATTAAAACTACATGGACCATATATCTAACTAGGATTATATAAACGACAGGGAGCTGTATATCAGACTACATTATATAACACATGGACCCCGTATTATAACTACATTATATAAATGTAAATGGACCCTGTATATAACATACATTACAGAAACTACATGGACCATGTATATAAACTCCATTATATTAAAATACATGGACCCTGTATATAAACTGACATATAGAAACTACATGGACCCCGCTATTCTAAACGACATTATATAAACTACTAGACCTGTATATAAACTGCATTATATAAACTACATGGGACCTGTATAGAATACAATTATATAAACTACATGGACCTGTATATAAACTACATATATTAAATACATGGACCTGTATATAAAACTACATTATATAAACAAAGGACCATGTATATAATCTACATTTATATAAACTACATGGACCTGTAGATAAACTACATTAGATAAAACTACATGGACCCTGTATATATCTACATTATATAAACTACATGGACCCGTTATGATAAATTACATTATTAAACTACAAGACCCCGTGTATATAAACATACATTATATAAACACTACATGGACCCTGTATATAACTACATTAATATAAACTACATAGGACCCTTGTATTAAAACCTGATTATATAAACTACATGGAACCCTGAGAACTACATCCCCATTAGGATCTTAATGGGAAATTGACTTTACGTGATTCTTAGAGTAGGGAGGTACATGATGGTAATTTGCTTTAAATGTAATCATAGGCGTTTTTAATGATTTGGATTCGTAGGGATCTCATTAGATTTTACCTTTCGGGAATATGGGAGAAAATGGGTAAACAGAGGTGAGTAATTATGTGGAGCAAAATATATTAGTGAGTTCATCCCTCCCAAACCAAAAGATGGTAGTGTAAAGACCCATTTGTATACCAAATGAAGGATCTCCAATCTGTAATGATATTACTTGTGAGGTTTCCGTAACTGTATGGAGAAGTATAATGAGCTATAGATAATACGCTACTTACAGTGTAATATAAGGATATTACACCACCGAGGAGTTCTATGACATATAGAAGGACGATGGCCGCAGGACCCGAACATTGTTCTGTTAAGAATAAACAGGATTATTATAGTAAAAAAAAAAAATAATTCGGACTGGGGTTGGAGACCAGTAGGAGGGGCGAGTGGGGACAGGAAAAGTCACTCAGTGACATCACTGGAGGACCGTAATATAGATATCGCCACTGGCTCTTCCTGAAAGCCTAGCCTTTGTATATATAGGGCATGTATACCACTCTAAGAATATATGTATAATGATATGGACTTCAATCAAAGGAATAACAAAAAACTATGTACATAATGAATGTAAGTAGGTTTGGAAGCGCACCCTACATATAGCCGTTATAGATACTTTTGAGAATAATGTTAAAGAAGATGGACTCTAATCACTGTGTTAGTTATGTATATAACCAAGTACCGGTATATGATTTATGGAGATTGTTTCTTTGTGATACAATGTTACGAGAAGAGCAGTGAGCAGTTAATATGTAGCCACCCCTTTGTTTGTGAGGCTGTATTATAAGGAGGGTTTGAGAACTAGGGAATGGCGCGGTTTGGGATCCGAACCCGGATCCGAGCGGATTTATCCAGTTTAGTGAACGGCGAGGATTTTTCCAGAGATTTCCAGCCTTCCGAACTTCGAGACTGACGGATTACTCAGTATTTTCGAAAATTTTCAAAATTACGAGGATTTCGTATTCCTCGAGAGGATATTTTTCATTTTAATGGGTCCGCTCGGGATTATGAATTTGCGGAATTCGGGATCCTCGAGCGGACCGGATTTTCGACAAGTTGGACATCTCTATTGAGAACGAGGCAAAACCTAGACCCTGACGAAGTCACATAACGTGTGACGAAACGCGCGTCGGCGCGAGTGTTGTTGATGAGCCTTGTGGGAGAACGTGTATTAGATCCTAAACATATGGGACGTGTTAAAGTAACAGCCGGATTAATACAGCGGTGCTGCGGACTTCAGGTGATATAGTAATAGTATTAGTATAGTTATTGTTAGTATAGTACAGTATAGTATTGTTATAGTATAGTACAGTATAAAAGTATAGTTAGTATTTGAGGTTGATAAAGACATACGTCCATCCAGTCATTCCCACTCTAGCAATATCATCATTCCTGCCTAACGTGTGGATCCAGAGGAAGGCAAAAAACACCCCCAACAAATTTATGAAGGGGAAAAAAGTGGCAATGGGAAATTTCCCTGGATTAACTCTACTTTATGTATCAATACCAGTAATTGTAACATTCCTTGTTGTAGAAACTCATCCAGCTTTTTATTAAACTGACCAATGAACACATGCCAAACAAACGTCCACTGGAAAGACAGTTCATAAGCTTATACCGTTCTCACAGTGACAAACCATTCCAAAACTTACTTTATGATCAATACCAGTAACTTGTAACATTCCTTGTTTGTAGAAACTCATCAGCTTTTTTATTAAACTGACAATGAACCTGCCATAACAACGTCCACTGGAAGACAGTTCCATAGCTTTACTGTTCTCACAGTGACAAACCCTTTCCCAACTATACTTTATATTCAAATACAGTAACTTGTAACATTCCTGTTTGTAGAAACTCATACAGCTTTTTATTAAACTGACCAATGAACCGGCCATAAAACGTCCATGGAAGACAGTTCCATAGCTTTTACTGTTCTCCACAGTGACAAACCCTTCCCAACTCTACTTTATATATCAATACAGAACTTGTAACATTCCTTGTTGTAGAAACTCATACAGCTTTTTATTAAACTGACCAATGAACCTGCCATAACAACGTCCACTGGAAGACGTTCCATAGCTTTACCGTTCTCACAGTGACAAACCTTTCCCAACTCTACTTTATATATCAATACCAGTAACTTGTAAACATTCCTTGTTTGTAGAAAACTCATCCAGCTTTTATTAAACTGACCAATGAACCTGCCATAACAAAGTCCACTGAAGACAGTCCATAGCTTTACCGTTCTCACAGTGACAAAAACCTTTCCCAACTATACTTATATATCAATACCAGTAACTTGTAAATTCCTTGTTTGTAGAAAATCATCCAGCTTTTATTAAACTGACAATGAACCTGCCTTAAAAACGTCACTGGAAGACAGTTCCATAGCTTTACCGTTCTCACAGTGACAAAACCCTTTCCCAACTCTACTTTATGTATCAATCCCAGTAATTGTAACATTCCTGTTTGTAGAAAATCCCAGTTTTTTATTAAACTGACCAATGAACCTGCCATAACAACGTCCACTGGAAGAAGTTCATAGCTTTACCGTTCTCACAGTGACAAACCCTTTCCAACTCTACTTGTATCAATCCCAGTACTTGTAACATTCCTTGTTGTAGAAACTCATCCAGCTTTTATTAAACTGACCAATGAAACCTGCCATAAACAACGTCCACGGAAGACAGTCTCATAGCTTTACCGTTCTCACAGTGACAAACCCTTTCCCAACTCTACTTTATGTATCAATACAGTAAATTGTAACATCCTTGTTTGTAGAAACTCATCAGCTTTTTATTAAACTGACCAATGAACCTGCCATAACAACGTCCACTGGAAGACAGTTCCATAGCTTTACCGTTCTCACAGGAAAAAACCCTTCCCAACTCTACTTTAGTATCAATACCAGTAACTTGTAACATTCCTTGTTTGTAGAAAACTCATCCAGCTTTTATTAAACTGACCAAGAACCTGCCATAAACAACGTCCACTGGAAGACAGTCCATAGCTTTACCGTTCTCAACAGTGACAAAACCCTTTCACAACTCTACTTTATGTATCAATACCAATAACTTGTAACATTCTTGTTTGTAGAAACTCATCCAGCTTCTATTAACCTGACCAATGAACCTGCCATAAACAACGTCCACTGGAAGACAGTTCCATAGCTTTACCGTTCTCCAGTGACAAACCCTGTTCCCAACTCTACTTTATGTATCAATCCCAGTAACTTGTAACATTCCTGTTTGAGAAACTCATCCAGCTTTTTATAAACTGGACCAATGAACCTGCCATAACAACATCCACTGGAGACAGTTCCATAGCTTTACGTTCTACAGTGACAAACCCTTTCCCAACTCTACTTATGTATCATCCCAGTTAAATTGTAACATCCTTGTGTTGTAGAAACTCATCCAGCTTTTATTAAACTGACCAATGAAACTGCCATAACAACGTCCACTGGAAGACAGTTCCATAGCTTTACCGTTCTCACAGTGATAAACCCTTTCCCAACTCTACTTTATGTATCAATACCAGTAACCTGGATAACATTCCTTGTTTGTAGAAACTCATCCAGCTTTTTATTAAACTGACCAATGAACTGCCATAACAACGTCCACTGGAAGACAGTTGCATAGCTTTACCGTTCTCACAGTGAAAAACCCTTTCCCCAACTATACTTTATGTATCAATACCAGTTAACTTGTAACATTCCTTGTTTGTAAAACTCATCCAGCTTTTAGTAAACTGACCAATGAACCTGCCATAACAACGTCCACTGGAAGACAGTCCATAGCTTTAACGTTCTCACAGTGACAAACCCTTTCCAAACTCTACTTTATGTATCAATACCAATAACTGTAACATTCCTTGTTGTAGAAACTTCACAGCTTTCTATTAAACTGACCAATGAACCTGCCATAACAACACGTTCCACTGGAAGACATTCCATAGCTTTACCGTTCTCACAGTGACAAACCCTTTCCCAACTCTACTTTATGTATCAATCCCAGTAACTTGTAACATTCCTTGTTGTAGAAACTCACAGCTTTTTATTAAAACGACCAATGAACCTGCCATAACAACATCCACTGGAAGACAGTTCCATAGCTTACCGTTCTCACAGTGACAAACCCTTTCCCAACTCTACTTTATGTATCATCCCAGTAACTTGTAAACATTCCTTGTTTGTAGAAACTCATCCAGCTTTTTATAAACTGACCAATGAACCTGCCATAACAACGTCCACTGGAGACAGTTCCATAGCTTTACCGTTCTCACGTGATAAACCCTTTCCCAACTCTACTTTATGTATCAATCCCAGTAACTTGTAACATTCCATGTTTGTAGAAACTCATCCAGTCTTTTATTAAAAGACCAATAACCTGCCATAACAACGTCCACTGGAAGACCGTTCCATAGCTTTACCGTTCTCACAGTGACAAACCTTCCCAACTCTACTTTATGTATCAATACCAGAACTTGTAACATTCTTGTTTGTAGAAAACTCATCAGCTTTTTATTAAACTGACCAATGAACCTGCCATAGAAACGTCTACTGGAAGACAGTTCCATAGCTTTACCGTTCTCACAGTGACAAACCCTTTCCCAACTCTACTTTAGTATCAATCCAGTAATTGTAACATTCCTTGTTTGTAGAAACTCATCCAGCTTTTTATTAAACTGACCATGAACCTGCCATAAACAACGTCCACTGGAAGACAGTTCCAGCTTTACCGTTCTCACAGTGACAAACCCTTTCCCAACTCTACTTTATGTATCAATACCGTAACTTGTAACATTCCTTGTTTGTAGAAACTCATCCAGCTTTTTATTAAACTGACCAATGAACCTGCCATAAAACGTCCATGGAAGACAGTTCCATAGCTTTACCGTTCTCACAGTGACAAACCCTTTCCCAACTCTACTTTATGTATCAATACCAGTAACTTGTAACATTCCTTGTTTGTAGAAACTCATCCAGCTTTTTATTAAACTGACCAATGAACCTGCCATAACAACGTCCTGGACGACAGTTCCATAGCTTACCGTTCTCACAGTGAAAAACCCTTTCCCAACTCTACTTTATGTATCAATACCAGTATTTTGTAACATTCCTTGTTTGTAGAAACCATCAGCTTTTTATTAAACTGACCAACGAACTGCCATAACAACGTCCACTGGAAGACAGTTCCATAGCTTTACGTTCTCACAGTGAACAAACCCTTTCCCACTCTACTTTATGTATCAATACAATAACTTGTAACATTCCTGTTTGTAGAAATCATCCGCTTTCTATTAAATGACCAATTGAACTGCCATAACAACGTCCACTGGAAGACAGTTCCATAGCTTTACCGTTCTCACAGTGACAAACCCTTTCCCAACTCTACTTTATGTACAATACCAGTAACTTGTAACATTCCTTGTTTGTAGAAAACTCATCCAGCTTTTTATTAAAACTGACCAATGAACCTGCCATAAAACATCCATGGAAGACAGTTCCATAGCTTTACCGTTCTCACAGTGACAAAACCCTTTCCCAACTCTACTTATGTATCAATCCAGTAACTTGTAACATTCCTGTTTGTAGAAACTCATCCGGCTTTTATTAAACTGACCAATGAACCGCCATAAACAACGTCCACTGGAAGACAGTTCCATAGCTTTACCGTTCTCACAGTGACAAACCCTTTCCCAACTCTACTTTATGTATTCAACCCAGTAATTGTAACATTCCTTGTTTGTAGAAACTCATCCAGCTTTTTATTAAACTGACCAATGAACCTGCCATAACAACGTCCACTGGAAGACAGTTCCATAGCTTTACCGTTCTCACAGTGACAAACCTTTCCCAACTCTACTTTATGTATCAATACCAGTAACTTGTAACATTCCTTGTTTGTAGAAACTCATCCAGCTTTTTATTAAACTGACCAATGAACCTGCCATAACAAACGTCCACTGGAAGACAGTTCCATAGCGTTTACCGTTCTCACAGTGACAAACCCTTCCCAACTCTATTTTATGTATCAATCCCAGTAACTTGTAAATTCTTGTTTGTAGAAACTCATCCAGCTTTTATTAAACTGACCATGAACCTGCCATAACAATGTCCACTGGAAGACAGTTCCATTAGCTTTACCGTTCTCACAGTGACAAAACCCTTTCCCAACTCTACTTTAGTATCAATAACAGTAACTTGTAACATTCCTTGTTGTAGAAACTCATCCAGCTTTTATTAAACTGACCAATGAACCTGCCATAACAACGTCCACTGGAAGGACAGTTCCATAGCTTTACCGCTCTCACAGTGACAAACCCTTTCCCAACTTGAAGCCTAAACCTTTTTTCTTCAAGTCTTAAGGGATGTCCACGTGTCCTCTGACATGTTCTATGGTGAACAAATGCCCAGATAGTTTATTGTATGGCCCGTTAATGTATTTATACACAGTAATCAATCCCCACCCAAGCACCTTTTCTCCAGCGTACATAATTGTAACTTTCCAGTCTCTCTTCATATTCAAGCTTCCCCAATCCCTTATAATTTAGTTGCCCTTTCTGAAACCCTTTCATTTCAAAGATGTCCTTTTTGTACACAGGATTCCAAAATTGCACTGCATATTCCAAATGAGGCCTTACCAATGCTTGTTGTAAAGAGGGAGAATACATTTTCCTCCTTGAATCCATACCTGCTTTATACAAGACAATACCATGCTGGCTCTGGCTGTTGCCGCTGGCACTGCTTGCTACCTTTAAGTTGTTATCCACCAAAAACTCCAAGATCCCTTTCAACAGGGGATTCACTTAACACAGAGCCTTATAGTATAATAAATGGCGTTATAGTATAATAAATAAATAGTATAATAAGTGATTGGAGGATGACTTCAGCATCTGTCCGGGTGAACAGGGGCGTCTCTAGGGATTTTGCCACCTGAGCCTAACTTTTGAATGCTGCCCTTATGTACCACTAGGCTAAATGAAGTGCGCCACCAAAACCACTGGTTAGGTGTGTGGGCTTCCAGGAATGGGTGTGGTAAACATTGGTATTTTATAAACTGCACATCACAGCGGTATTATATAAACTACATGACTACATAGACATATATATATACTTGTATATAAACCTGCATGGACCGTTACTGCATGACTGTATATAAACTACATGGACCCGGATAAACTTATATAAACTAATGGACCCTGTATATAAACTAAATATATAAATACATGACTCTGTATAAAACTACATATATAACTACATGGACTCTGTATATAAAACTACATTATATAAACTACATGGACCCTGTATATAAACACATTAATAACTATGGACCTGATATAACTGCATTATATAACTACATGGACCCTGTATATAACTACATATATAAACTACAGGACCCTGTATATAAACTGCATTATATAACTACATGGACTCTGTATATGATCTACATTATTAAACTACATGGACCCTGTATATAATTACATTATATAACTCATGACCTGTATAATACATTACTTATAAACTACATGGCCCTGTATATAAACTACATTATATAAACTACATGAACCCTGTATATAAACTACATTATATAAACTACATGGACCCTGTATTATATAAACTAATTATATAAACTACATGACCCTGTATATAAACTACATGATATAAAATACATGGACCCTGTATATAAACTATATTATATAAAACTACATGGACTCTTAATAAATCATTATATTAACTACATGGACCCTGTATATAATCTACATTATATAAACTACATGGACCCTGTATAAAATATATATATAACTACATGGACTCTGTATATAAACTACATATATAAAAACATGGACCCTGTATATAAACTGCATTATATAAACTACATGGACCCTGTATATAAACTACATTATATATAAAAACATGACCTGTATATAAACTGCATGGACTGTATATAAACTACATTATATAAACTACATGAACCCTGTATATAAAATACATTATATAAACTACATGAACCCTGTAATATAACCTACATGGACCCTGTATATAAACTACATTATATAAACTACATGAACCCTGTATATAAACTACATGGACCCTGTATATAAACTGCATGGACTGTATATAAACTACATTATATAAACTACATGAACCCTGTATATAAACTACATGGACCCTGTATATAAACTACATGTACCCTGGAGATAAACTGCATGGACCCTGTATATAAACTACATTATATAAACTACATGGACCCTGTATATAAACTGCATGGACCTGAAATAAACTGCATGGACTGTATAAAACTACATTATATAAACTACATGAACCCTTTATATTAAACTACATGGACCCTGTATATAAACTACATGTACCCTGTATATAAACTACATGGACCCTGTATATAACTACATTATATAAACTACATGGACCCTGTATATAACTGCATGGACCCTGTAAAAAACTGCATGGACTGTATATAAAACTACATTATATAACTACATGACCCTGTATAAAAACTACATGGACCTGTATATAAATAAGTAACCATGTATATAAACTGCATGAACCTGTATATCCAACTACATTATATAAACTATGGGACCCTGTATATAAACGACATTATATAAACTGCATGGAACTGTATATAAACTACATTATATAAACTAAATGACCCCTGTATATAAATACATGGACCCTGTATATAACTACATTATATAAACTACATGGACACGTATATAAACTGCATGGACCCTGTAAATAAACTGCATGGACTGATACTAAAAACTACATTATATAAACTACATGAACCCTGTATATAACTACAGACCTGATATAAACTACATGTACCCTGTATATAAACTGCATGGACCCTGTATATAAACTACATTATATAAACGATATGGACCCTGTATATCAACTACATGGACCCTGTATATAAACTACATGACTACATAGACCCTGTATATAAACTATTTGGACCCTGTATATAAACTACTTAGACCCTGTATATAAACTGCATGGACCCTGTATATAAACTACATGGACCCTGTATATAAACTAATTAGACCCAGTATATAAACTGCATGGACCCTGCATATAAACTACATGGACCCTGTATGTAAACTACATGACTACATTAGACCCTATATATAAAACTATATGGACCCTGTAAATAAACTACATGGACCCTGTATATAAACTGCATGGACCCTGTATATAAACTACATGGACCCTGTATATAAACTACATTATACAAACTACATGGACCCTGTATATTAACTACATTATAAAAAGTACATGGACCCTGTATATGAATACATTATATAAACTACATGGGTCTGTATATAAACTACATGGACGCTTGATATAAACTACATGGACCCTGTATACAAACTACATGGGCCACGTATATAAACTACACGGATCTGTATATAAACTATATAGACCCTGTATATAAACTGCATAGTTGCTGTATATAAACTACATGGACCCTGTATATAAACTGCATGGACCCTGTATATAAACTGACCTTGATATAACTGCATGGACCCTGTATAATAAACTGCATGGACCCTGTATAAAACTACATTATATAAACTACATGAACCCTGTATATAAACTACATGGACCCTGTATATAAACTACATGGACCCTGTATATAAACTACATGGACCCTGTATATAAACTACATTATATAAACGATATGGACCCTGTATATCAACTACATGGACCCTGTATATAAACTACTTAGACCCTGTATATAAACTGCATGGACCAGTATTATAAAACATTGACCCTGTATATAAACTACATTTATAAAACTACATGGACCCGGTATATAAACTACATTATATAAACTACATGGACCCTGTATATAAACTACATTATATAAACTACATGGACCCTGTATATAAACACAGGATCCTTGATATAAACTATATGGACCTGTAAATAACTACGGCCCTGTAAATAAACTACATGGGACCCTGTAATAAACTACATGGACCCTGTATATAAACGCATGGACCCTGTATATAAATACATGGACCCTGGATATAAACTTACATTATACAAACTACATGGACTCGTATATAAACCACATTATATAAACTCCATGGATCCTGTATATAAACTCCATGGATGCCGTATAAAAACTACATGGACCCTGTATACAACTACATGGACCCTGTATATAAACTACATGGACCATGATATTAAACTACATGGACCCGTATATAAACTACATGCACACTGGATATAAACTACATGGACCCTGTATATAAACTATATAGACAGTGTAAATAAACTACATGGACCCTGTATACAAAACTACATGGACCCTGTATACAAACTACATGGACCCTGTATATAAACTACATGGACCCTGTATATAAACTACATGGACACCCTATATAAACTACATGGACCCTGTATATAAACTATATAGACCATGTGTATAAACTACATGGACCCTGTATATAAACTACATGGACCCTGTATATAAACTATATAGACTGTGTATATAAACTACATGGACCCTGTATATAAACTACATGGACCCGTATATAAACAGGACGTATAAAAATAATGGACACGTATATAAACTACATGACCTGTATATAAAACACTGGACCCTGTATATAAAACTACATGGACCTGTATATAAAACTACACGGAACCTGTAAATGTCTGTCATTAACATTAGATTGTAAGCTCCATGGATCAGTGATCATTGACTCTGTCTCATTGGAGGCTTCGTAGTTTTTATCACACACCCTGAGCCCTATTGTTGTCAGATGGAACATGAAAGTTGCAGTTTAACAACAATCTGGAAGTTGCCAATCCCTGTTTTACAGTGGGTAGTTCCCAACTTCCCAATGAAAGGGGTGGCGCTGGGTGTACCAGTCTGGCACTGCCCGCTTTAATCCTTTATGGGTAACATTGTATCAGACAATTAAACTGTCCCAGACAATGAACTCATGTCAGTGTCACGTTAAAGACAATGTGCAATCTCCTTAAAGAGAAAGACACATGTTTCCTGTCTCGAGAGCCCAGGTAACATCAAGACGGATGAGAGCTAATCAGGGCTCCATCTATGGTCCAGTTCTGTTGAAGCTGTAACTGAACTTGGAAGAGAATTTAAGATAGTTTTCCGTCAAGCCAAGTGTTGTGGCCCAATGTCACATCGCCCCCTACTGACTGTATTAGGAATCACATGTGACTGTTGCCTTACAATTTGCTTAATACCTGTATATAAATGAGAATTAAGTAACCAGTCAATGTTTCAGTGCTATATGTACCTGTAACATGTTATAAACATCCCGACCAATCTCTCGGGAGATTGTTTTTGCATTGTTTTTTTCGAAAGGTGCAAACGGATCTCACAAGCTACCTGGGGTCTCATTGGTCAAACAAATAGAAATTAAAGGTATACGGCCAGTATAAGATGGCCAGTGTAAGGCGCTATCTCTCAGACCATCAGACACTGCCGTAACTGACCGCTACACAAAATATGGCTTTGTTTTGACTTTCCCTTTCTATACTGTTGTAGATCCCCTTACAGGGAGATAACGAATTCCCCCTAGTCAGAATTTTATAAAATCTTATAAACCCAGACACCCACAAACGATCAGGCTGGGCAAGTGGAGTGGCCGCTTGTGGTTTTATTAAAGGGGAAGTTCAGCTCAATTTGAACTTTTGTAGTAGGAAGTAATATAAACTAATCTGCAGTTGGAAATTCTGTAAATTACCTGGATTTCCACCCCAGAAACCCCCAAGCAAACGGTTATATGTCTCTATACTAATGTATATCATTTTATTTTACCTACAAGGCAGGCGCATTTTAATGAACTCTATTCTAGACCTGTAGCAAGTCCCAGCAAGTCCCACAGTCAGGCTGAAATCCCGTCCTATGAATGTCACTGGCAGCCTTGCTCCCGGGACGTCCTAAATCCTAATCCAAGTTTAACCCCTCCATGTAAAACGCACCGCTCCATCCACACATGATACAATCACCAGCTATAACCTAGCTAGGACGACACTTTAAGGTTCTCAGGAGTGAATATTTCGTCCTGACCAATCGCCCAGTGGAATTTTTTCGGTTGGTCAGGTCTGTGAAATTTTGCGTTTGGTTGGTCGCACTACTTACGGAACATGGAATCGATTGTATCAGTGTATGGGCAGTATACTGATACATACCCAATCTCTCCACAGTGACCAGAGAACCTAATACACAGAGAACATCTCTTTGTAATCCCAGACGGTATTTACAATCACGCGGAGCCCATGTGATTTATACCGGTCTGTCCCAGTCACATGTGTGGAGTTCAGTGGCGGTGGGAGCGGCCTTGTTGATTTCTATTTTCATTAGGAAGGAGGGAAATTGAATTAAAAAATATCCACACCACGGGACCAATCAGGGAGCAGCAGCTCTTCTTCACTTAAATGCGATTGGTCAGAATTTGATCCTTAAAGCCATTTGGGTGCCAAATAAAAATCCCTGGATTCGTGTTGTGTGCACTAAAGCTAATGTATTCCTGCCACCCTATTGTTCTTACCAGCGTGCAAATTATTTGCACTATTTTTGCACAAACACGGTCTGTGTACACACAGTGCACACACTGTTGTGCATAACACACAAAATGTTATTTTGATAGGGATAATCTCTCCCTGTGCACACAGACAAATAAGATCCTATGTTACTATGTATTTGATTGAGTTGCTCAGTGACACATTTCCCCCTCTGGATTCTCTCCAGCTGAGGGTTCCAAGCGCTGCCAGATCCGTACAAGTGATCGCTACCCCCTGGGATTATCTGGCATTACCATAGGAAAAATACAGCAACATACAATCACATGGATACACAGAAAGAGAATGGGAAGAGCACATAATAACCTACAGCAAACATATGATAGATAGAAGACATGTGCAGTGGTGTAACTAGGAATCATGGGCCCCCACAGCAAAGTATGACGGGGCCCTATCCCTGCTTCATCCACAGAGGTTTCTGTACGGAGGCTATAACAGTCATTGGGGGAAAATAGATGGATCCCCCCTTGGCTCCTGGGCCGCCTGCGGGTGATCCCCTGGTAGTTAAGATCCTGGACATGTGTCTAGCTTTGCTTATGTCATCTTTAGACAATGTTAATTTAGCCTGAATGAATTAGCCTGTGATCCCCATGTAATTGTGCACATTTATGACATAATCATTTAGCCTGAATGACATCAGTGATCCCATGTAATTGTGTACACTTGTGACATCATCATTTAGCCTGAATGACATCAGTGATCCCACGTAATTGTGTACATTATGACATCATCATTAGCATGAATGACATCATTGATCCCATGTAATTGGCATTATAACAATCATATATCAAAATGACTCATTGTTCCCCATGTAATTGTGTACATTGTGACATCATCATTTAAGTGAATGACATCAGCGATCCCCATGTAATTGTGTTCCTTTTTGACATCATCATTTAGCCTGAATGACATCTGCGATTCCCATGTAATGGGTACATTTGACATCATCATTAGCGTGAATGACATCTGCGATTCCCATGTAATTGTGTACATTTGTGACATTTATCATTTAGCCTGAATGACATCAGTTCATCCCAGTTTAATTGTGTACATTTGTGACATCATCATTTAGCTGAATGACATCAGTGATCCCATGTAATTGTGTACATTTATTACATAACATTTAGCATGAATGACATCATTGGTCCCCTTGTAATTGTGTACATTATGACATAATCATTTAGCTGAATGACATCATTGGTCCCCTTGTAATTGTGTACATTTATTGACATAATCATTTAGCATGAATGACATCATTGGTCCCCTTGTAATTGTGTACATTTATGACACCATGAGGAACCTAATTGGCGTTTGTGCAGATACAAAGTACAATTCAATCTACATCCCCCGCTTGTATATTATTGGTGTACACAATATTAGCGCTGATTAAAATAATGTGGTTAACACAATAAAACCTGCAGTTTGACTTAAATCCAGTCATTGAAGATTAACTTCCCTTTAATATCACCACAGCACGCTGCAATAAAATACCCGATAACCTGCTCAATTAAAATTAAACATTTGATAGTATGCAATGCGGCCAGACTGGTTTTGGTACCGATGCAAGTTACAAACAGGATGATCAAGCTAAACAAACTGGTACTGCTCATGATCATTAAGCATAAAGATATGTCAATTGGTCCACTCTTGTGATTCACCGTCCTACTCCGCAGTGACGCGGCGGAGCTTCGATCTAAGGGGAATCAAACCATGAACCTGGAGTGAAATCCATACCATCAATCATAGTTGCATTCCAAAGAGCCAAACTAGTGGGCCTATAACAAGCGGGCAGGAAGCACAACACCATCACCATTTCTTGCAATAGTTTTAAAATGCTGCGCCCTTATAGGTTTTGAAGGGTGTCTCCGCCATGACGCAGGATTGGCCTTTCATCCACAACTGAAAACGTAAAGGAATAAAGTGACACGATTCAATTTTGAAACGTTTAAATGGCAAAATGTCTCAAGTTGGGCATTATTAAAGGGAACTAAGGTAGGATTTCATGTTGGTCAATGGAATGTCAGTTTTGAATCTTCAATTTGGGGAAGAACAGGGCACCTTTTGGATTAGTCCCAGGATAAGGAAAAACATTCCAATTGATTGGATCCGTTCCAACACTCCCCTCCGGCGTTTGATCCGGTGCCTCATTTTGCAATATAGTCTGGAGGATAATTGATTGTGTTTCCTCCTCATGACTAAAGGGACGGCCACAAAAAAATAACAAGCTGATTAAACAGGAGTTTATTTCTGCTGTGTAATCATTCAACCCAAATAGGGAATCATGTTAGTATATTATATATATAATAGGAAGATGATAACAGAACTCTGGTACCAATCAATATTAGGGATTGGTCTCCCGTCCTGCTGCTCCCAATGATGGGCATGGGAGTGTCAGGGGAACTGATAAGGGTCGGGAGGTAAATCATAATAAACCAACTGAATAGCCAAATTAGAATTCGGGGAACAGAAATAACCAAACCGATAAAAGCCTTCCGGCCTTCCATTAAGATTCCATTTTGTGAATAATTACCCAGCTGCCTCCTTGCACTAACACCAAGTCATGGTTGTTTAGATAATAAACCCATTGTCCCTTATTAAAGAGGGATAATAATATGGAGAATTCATCCATTAATTCTCAGGTAGGCCTACAGGATGGATTATATTCAAACATAAACACAGGCCGGCTTGTAAACACTAATTATTTCATTAGAAATTCAAGTTGGATCAGAAGACAAACCACTGATAAAAACAAATCAAGTTCCCATTTAGAAAGCAATATTCAGCATATTTATTTTATTATTACTATGTATTATATGGGATATTGTACCCCCTACTGTAAATTATAAGGATATAAGAAGTACTGAGGAGTTCTGTCTCTATATAAAGGTACAAGGACACAGACTGAGTATACAGGGAACTCTGGGTACCACTCATGTATTATAAGGGATAATGTATCCCCTACTGTAAATTTATAAGGATATTAGAAGTCCCTGAGGAGTTCTGTCTCATATAAATGTACAAGGACACAGATGAGTTATACGGAACTCTGGGTACCATCATGTATTATAAGGGATAATGTATCCCTACTGTAAATTATAAGGATATTAGAAGTCACTGAGGAGTTCTGTGTCCATATAGGTACAAGGACACAGACTGAGTTATACAGGGAACTCTGGGTACCACTCATGTATTATAAGGGATAATGTATCCCCTACTGTAAATTATAAGGATATTAGAAGTCACTGAGGAGTTCTGTGTCATATAAAGGTACAAGGACACAGACTGAGTTATACAGGGAAACTCTGGGTACCACTCATGTATTATAAGGGATAATGTATCCCTACTGTAAATTATAAGGATATTAGAAGTCACTGAGGAGTTCTGTGTCCATATAAAGGTACAAGGACACAGACTGAGTTATACAGGGAACTCTGGTACCACTCATGTATTATAAGGGATAATGTATCCCTACTGTAAATTATAAACAATATAGAAGTCACCGAGGAGTTCTGTGTCTATATAAAGGTACAAGGACACAGGACTGAGTTATACAGGGAACTCTGGGTACCACTCATGTATTATAAGGGATATAGTATCCCTACTGTAAATTATAAGGATATTAGAAGTCACTGAGGAGTTCTGTGTCTATATAAAGGTACAAGGACACAGACTGAGTTATACAGGGAACTCTGGGTACCACTCATGTATTATAAGGGATAATGTATCCCCTACTGTAAATTATAAGGATATTAGAAGTCACTGAGGAGTTCTGTGTCTATATAAAGGTACAAGGACACAGACTGAGTTATACAGGGAACTCTGGGTACCACTCATGTATTATAAGGATAATGTATCCCCTACTGTAAGTTATAAGGATATAAGAAGTATCTGAGGAGTTCTGTGTCTATGTAAAGGTGCAAGGACACAGACTGAGTTATACAGGGAACTCTGGGTACCACTCATGTATTATAAGGGATAATGTATCCCCTACTGTAAATTATAAGGATATAGAAGTCACTGAAGAGTTCTGGTCCATATAAAGGTACAAGGACACAGAAGAGTTATACAGGGAACTCTGGGTACCACTCATGTATTATAGGGGATAATGTATCCCCTACTGTAAATTATAAGGATATTAGAAGTACTGAGGAGTGTCTGTCTTATATAAATGACAAGGACACAGACTGAGTTATACAGGGAACCTGGGTACCACTCATGTATTATAAGGGATAATGTATCCCTACTGTAAATTATAAGGATATTAGAAGTCACTGAGGAGTTCTGTGTCCATATAAAGGTACAAGGACACAGACTGAGTTATACAGGGAACTCTGGGTACCACTCATGTATTATAAGGATAATGTATCCCTACTGTAAATTATAAGGATATTAGAAGTCACTGAGGAGTTCTGTGTCCATTAAAGGTACAAGGACACAGACTGAGTTATACAGGGAACTCTGGGTACCACTCATGTTTATAAGGGATAATGTACCCCCTACTGTAAATTACAAGGATATAAGAAGTACGTGAGGAGTTCTGTCTCTATATAAAAGTACAAGGACACAGACTGGTTATACAGGGAACTCTGGGTACCACTCATGTATTATAAGGGATAATGATCCCTACTGTAAATTATAACAATATTAGAAGTCACCGAGGAGTTCTGTGTTATATAAGGTACAAGGACACAGACTGAGTTATACAGGGAACTCTGGGTACCACTCATGTATTATAAGGGATAATGTATCCCTACTGTAAATTATAAGGATATTAGAAGTCACTGAGGAGTTCTGTGTCTATATAAAGGTACAAGGACACAGGACTGAGTTATACAGGGAACTCTGGGTACCACTCATGTATTATAGGGATAATGTATCCCCTACTGTAAATTATAAGGATATTAGAAGTCACTGAGGAGTTCTGTGTCTATATAAAGGTACAAGGACACAGCACTGAGTTATACAGGGAACTCTGGGGTACCACTCATGTATTATAAGGGATAATGTATCCCCTACTGTAAATTAAGGATATTAGAAGTACTGAGGAGTTCTGTGTATATATAAGGTTCAAGGACACAGACTGAGTTATACAGGGAACTCTGGGTACCAATCTGTATTATAAGGGATAATGTATCCCCTACTGTAAATTATAAGGATATTAGAAGTCACTGAGGAGTTCTGTGTCCATATAAAGGTACAAGGACACAGACTGAGTTATACAGGGAACTCTGGGTACCACTCATTGTATTAAGGGGATAATGATCCCCTACTGTAAAATTAAGGATATTAGAAGTACTGAGGAGTTCTGTCTCTTATAAAGTACAAGGACACAGATGAGATATACAGGGAACTCTGGGTACCACTCATGTATTATAAGGGATAATGTATCCCTACTGTAAATTATAAGGATATTAGAAGTCACTGAGGAGGTTCTGTGTCCATATAAAGGTACAAGGACACAGACTGAGTTATACAGGGAACTCTGGGTACCACTCATGTATTATAAGGGATAATGTATCCCCTATGTAAATTATAAGGATATTAGAAGTCACTGAGGAGTTCTGTGTCCATATAAAGGTACAAGGACACAGACTGAGTTATACAGGGAACTCTGGGTACCACTCATGTATTATAGGGATAATGTATCCCCCTACTGTAAATTAAAGGATTAAGAAGTAAGTGAGGAGTTCTGTGTCATATAAAGGTACAAGGACACAGACTGAGTTATACAGGGAACTCTGGGTACCACTCATGTATTATAAGGGATAATGTATCCCTACTGTAAATTATAAGGATATTAGAAGTCACTGAGGAGTTCTGTGTTATATAAAGGTACAAGGACACAGATGAGTTATACAGGGAACTCTGGGTACCACTCATGTATTATAAGGGATAATGTATCCCCTACTGTAAATTATAAGGATATTAGAAGTCACTGAGGAGGTCTGTGTCTATATAAAGGTACAAGGACACAGACTGAGTTATACAGGGAACTTGGGTACCACTCATATTATAAGGGATAATGTATCCCCTACTGTAAATTATAAGGATATAGAAGTCACTGAGGAGTTCTGTGTCTATAAAAGGTACAAGGACACAGACTGAGTTATACAGGGAACTCTGGGTACCACTCATGTATTATAAGGGATAATGTATCCCATACGTAAAATTATAAGGATATTAGAAGTCACTGAGGAGTTCTGTGTCTATATAAGGTACAAGGACACAGACTGATTTATACAGGGAACTCTGGGTTACACCATGATTATAAGGGATAATGTATCCCCTACTGTAAATTAAAGGATATTAAGTCACTGAGGAGTTCTGTGTCTATATAAAGGTACAAGGACACAGACTGAGTTATTAAGAGGAACTCTGGGTACCACTCGTGTATATAGGATAATGTATCCCTACTGTAAATTATAAGGATATTAGAAGTCACTGAGGAGTTCTGTGTCTATATAAAGGTACAAGGACACAAGACTGAGTTATACAGAGAACTCTGGGTACCACTCATGTATTATAAGGGGATAATGTATCCCTACTGTAAATTATAAGGATATTAGAAGTCACTGAGGAGTTCTGTGTCCATATAAAGGTACAAGGACACAGACTGAGTTTAACAGGGAACTCTGGGTACCACTCATGTATTATAAGGGAATAAGTATCCCCTACTATAAATTATAAGGACATTAGAAGTCACTGAGGAGTTCTGTGTCATATAAAGGTACAAGGGACACGACTGAGTTATACAGGGAACTTGGGTACCACTCATGTATTATAGGGAAATGTATCCCCCTACTGTAAATTATAAGGATATTAGAAGTCACTGAGGAGTTCTGTGTTATATAAGGTACAGGACAAGACTGAGTTATACAGGGAACTCTGGGTACCACTCATGTATTATAAGGGATAATGTACCCCCTACTGTAAATTACAAGGATATAAGAAGTACGTGAGGAGTTCTGTCTCTATATAAATGTACAAGGACACAGACTGAGTTATACAGGGAACTCTGGGTACCACTCATGTATTATAAGGGATAATGTATCCCTACTGTAAATTATAAGGATATTAGAAGTCACTGAGGAGTTCTGTGTTTATATAAAGGTACAAGGACACAGACTGAGTTATACAGGGAACTCTGGGTACCACTCATGTATTATAAGGGATAATGTATCCCCTACTGTAAATTATAAGGATATTAGAAGTCACTAAGGAGTTCTGTGTCTATATAAAGGTACAAGGACACAGACTAAGTTATACAGGGAACTCTGGGTACCACCCATGTATTATAAGGGATAATGTATCCCCTACTGTAAATTATAAGGATATTAGAAGTCACTGAGGAGTTCTGTGTCTATATAAAGGTACAAGGACACAGACTGAGTTATACAGGGAACTCTGGGTACCACTCATGTATTATAATGGATAATGTATCCCCTAATGTAAATTATAAGGATATTAGAAGTCACTGAGGAGTTCTGTGTCTATATAAAGGTACAAGGACACAGACTGAGTTCTACAGGGAACTCTGGGTACCACTCATGTATTATAAGGCATAATGTATCCCCTAATGTAAATTATAAGGATATTAGAAGTCACTGAGGAGTTCTGTCTCTATATAAAGGTACAAGGACACAGACTGAGTTATACAGGGAACTCTGGGTACCACTCATGTATTATAATGGATAATGTATCCCCTAATGTAAATTATAAGGATATTAGAAGTCACTGAGGAGTTCTGTGTCTATATAAAGGTACAAGGACACAGACTGAGTTATACAGGGAACTCTGGGTACCACTCATGTATTATAAGGGATAATGTATCCCCTACTGTAAATTATAAGGATATTAGAAGTCACTGAGGAGGCCTGTGTCCATATAACCTTGATTACATTAGATGTTATTAATCCCTGATATAAATGATATGGAGATTATAAACATGAATTGATTAATAAACGATGGAAATATATTTTTCTGTTACCGTCAATGTTGCCAAGAATCGTATCCAGAATGAAAATTCATTGGAAATATGAAGTTTCTTTCCAATGGAGTGACGTGCTGCTGTTCACACTGACACACTCGGATACACAGATTAGACCAGTCACGCAAACAGCCCGTGAAAAAGCCTCCAATGTGTAAAATGACAAAATACCAAGATTTAAAGTTACAGTCCAGGGAGGGGGAAGTGTCTCCTTATTACAAGGGATGTCTGATGTTAAAGGGCCATACACCTTCCTGAACTTTAACTTACTGCTGTGGATTTAAGCAAAAAAGTCACCTCCAACTTCTCCCGGAATGAAAGCTGGGTACACACATCCCCCCTTTGTCGGTAAAGCGTGTCCAACTTTTCATGACGCTGGCAAACGTTCACTGTTGGCGTCGGATAAGATTGTTATCCTTCCGAAAATATTCCCTGCCCATTGTCAGCTCCCTGTATAGGGAACCGGCTACGGTCTGTGTGTAGCCACATAATAACAGGCAGAATCTTATAGATTGATACTGTGTGTTCCCAGCTTAAAGATAGTGGGAGGCAATACGATTGTCCCTTGTATGGGCGCACGGCTGACCGATCTCTACCATGGGAGGTTGGTCGGAAATGTGAGAGGAGGAGGGACTTCCTGTCTCCCTCACCACTGAGGGAGTCTGAGGCTGTGCTCGCCGGCGGCACTGTGCAGGAGAAGCCCCAGGATGTCACATGTCAGCCTCCCACCCATTAACTTTCTGGTCAGTCATTTCTTTATATCTTGGGCTGTGGAGCACGTAGAGAGGTGGTTGATGGCTCGTTTTAAAGGTAGGACACTGGCCTTTCATTTAAACTCAACTTCTTTGGAGACCACAGTTCCCCTTTAAAGATCCCAACGGAATACGCATGGCCACTTTAAGTGACAGGATTTCCGATGCTCTCGGCTGATTGTTTGTGATTGGATGATCGGGAGCTGATTTAAAAGCAGCCAATCACCCCATGGGGTTCTGTGGGTTTGCTAAAAAAGACCCGGCTGGTCGTGTATATTACAGGGCCCTGTGCGGTAGCAATGAAATAAACAGTGTGGAACATTAGTAACAGGCCCCAGGGGGATTCACTGATCCCTTAAATGAATGTAGAAGGATTAGTCAGATATTAACCAATGGGAACAGGTTAAGTCATGTCCAGACCATGGGATCCTGCGCTCGGTGTCTCGACAAGGAAAACCCAATTAAAGCCAAAAGCCATAAATGAATCTCAAGAACTGATAAGGCTACACAATAATTCTGTACTTTTTGTTCCCCTTTAAAGAACATCTTTTAGATAGAATGGCCTCTTTATAATATGTTGATATATCATAGTTTGTCCTCTGAATTCATTACTGTATGCCTGCTATGCTTCTGGATGCCTCATGGAAACTGAGCCATTTAGAAATCTGTACTGAGCCTGTACTGAGCCTGGGCATGCTCAGAAGAGACAGACAGGGGATTAACATTCAGTCATTGGCTGTGATGTCAACTGTCAAATCCATAACTGACAGTTACTAACTGGAAGAACCAGGAAGCAGAAACAGGGAAAACAGGACATAGTGCAGGATTTCAGGTTAGACTTACACCTTTCACATTTCAAACTATTACCGTTTAAGGTTTTGGGGAGTGATTTACCTGTAGGTAAGTTTTCACTTTAGGGCTGGACTTGTCCTTTAAATAACAGAACTGTGTATCTGGGTCAGTGGCCCAAACTGCAGAATTAAACAGATTCATTCCCATAGTGCTGCATAATAACGACATAGTCTATATCAGTATATTGGCAGCGTTTCGGTGCTGGTGCTCGGTGCGCGGTGGATTTGACCTATTTGTGCCACATACCGCAGTGACTACCATAACGCACCCAGCGCAAACATGGAAATAGCTCAGGGAGGATCCAATACAATGAATCAGCGGCTCCTAGTGCATTAGGGAACATGTGATTGGTCACTAGTTAATGACCAATCAGATTACCCCAATGGTCGTTCCCCCGTAGGGAGTTATGGGGGTTAGTGGGGCAGGTTTGCATGTCAGTCTGGGGCAATGGAAATGGGAGGATGGGTTTCCCACCATTGCCTTTAAGACCCGAACACAGATAAAATTCACATGACCAGGGACTGGTTAGCATTCTATTTAATGCATGATGCAGACTGCATTGATTTCAGTGTAGCCATACACAGAGCAACCACAGGGGGCCCAGTAGCCAAGGGGCCCCGTCTTATTTTTCCTATGACAGATAGGAAAAACCACTGTGGATGAAGCACGGATAGGGGCCCCATTATAGTTTTGATGGGGGGCCAAGCGAGTCCTAGTTACGCCATTGCAAAGGTGGCAACCCTAGAGGACAACCTTATCCCTTTAACCAGCCCTTTGTATGGCTAATTCCCAATTCATTAGATGGAGGATGTATGGCAGCATTGAAATCGGTGCAGTCTGCAGCAGACATGTCATTATATAAATATATATTCTGTGTATATATATAGGGTGGGTGGCACTGCCTGTTAATGGTGCCCACCTGGTGCTGTGCCCACATTGTGAGTGTCACAGGGTGATACAATGTCCCATAATCCCCCCTCCCCTGCTCACCTTTCTGCTGGATTGTCCTCAGGTCCTTGGTACATGGGAGTCCAGTTGGGTGGTGGAGGTTCTGCTGTGGGGTCCTAGGTTGGTCCTGGGGGATGTGAACAATTCCTGGGGTGCCCCAGGGTCCCAGTAGAGAGCTGTTCAACCAGATCTTGGGGGGGCCCTTTGTGCTGTTTGTGGGGTTCTGAAGTTCCAGTCCTGAGGTGACCCTGTGCCAGTCCTGGGGTGACTCTGTTCCAGTCCTGGGGTGACCCTGTGCCAGTCCTGGGGTGACCCTGTTCCAGCCCGGGGGTGACCCTGTTGCACGGTCCAGGGATTAACCAGTGTGAATTCCGGGGTGGTGACAGTTGGAGGTGGAGACCAGTTCCCAGTACAGGGGTAAGTAATTATAGATCCGGTCCTGTACTGTCTTGGTCCCGGTTCCAGACTTGCGAGTTGCGCGCAGCAAATGGAGGAGGAACCGACCGGATCACAGGGAATCAACAGCCCAGAGTCTAACACTGAACTCCGCCTAGTTCTCCCTCCCACCGATCCCATCACTGCCCGGACCACTAAGGGTTGATAAAGTCCAGATCACTAAGGGTTAATCATATGCAGTTGATCAGGGGTTAATATAATCTAATTATATAAACACATGCGACACTGCTATATAAACTTATGATATTAAACTACAGGGACTACTGATATAAACTACATTATAGTAACTACATGGACCCGGCTTATATTAAACTGCATATATAAACTACATGCCGACCCGGTAGATTGAACGACTAAGGATAGAAACGGACAGAGTTGCGTAGGACCCGGATATAAACTGATGGACTGTATATAAACATTATCTAAACACATTGAACCCGGTATCTAAAACTACATTATTAAATACATGAAATGAACCCTTGTATATAAACTACATGGACCCTGTATATAACTACATTATATAAACGACATGAGACCCTGTATATAAACTAATGAACCTGTATATAAACTGCATGGACTGTATATAAACTACATTATATAAACTACATGCTACCCTGTATATAAACTACATGGACCCTGTATAAAATACATGTACCCTAGATATAATAACTGACATGGACCCTGTAATAAACACTACATTATATAAAACTAACCATGGACCCTGTATATAAGACACACTGCATGGACCCTGTAAATAAACTGCATGGACGTAATAAACACTTATATAAAACTACATGAACCCTTTATATAAACTCATGCCCGTATACAACTGTATATAACTACATGGACCCTGTATATAAACACAGGGACGTTATAAAAACTACATTATATAAAACTACATGGACCCTGTATATACGCATGGACCAGTAAATAAAACCTGCATGGACTGTATTATTAAACTACATGATATATCACTACATGAACCCTGTATATAAACTACATGGACCCGTATTATATAACTACATGACCCTGTATATAAACTGCATGGACCTGTATATAAACTAATTATATAACGATATGGACCCGTAAATAAACAATTATATATAAACTGCATGGACCCTGTATATAATACATTAATAAACTAAATGAACCCTGTATATAAAAACTACATGGACCCTGTATATAAACTACATTAGTCATAAACTACATGGACCCTGTATAAAACTGGCATGGACCCTGTTAAAATCATAATGTAGACACTTATATAAATACATGACCCTGTTATACAAACTACATGGACCCTGTATATAAACTACATGTACCCTGTATAAAAACTGCATGGACCCTGTATTAAACTCATTATATAAACAGATGCTATGGAACCCTGTATATAACTACATGGACCCGGTATATAAACTACAGACTACAAGGACCCTGTGTATATAAACTATTTGGACCCTGTATATAAACTACTTAGCCCTGTATATAAACTGCATGGACCCTGTATATAAACTACATGGACCCTGTATATAAACTAATTAGACCCAGTATATAAACTGCATGGACCTGCATATAAACTACATGGACCCTGTATGTAAACTACATGACTACATAGACCCTATATATAAACTATATGGACCCTGTAAATAAACTACATGGACCCTGTATATAAACTGCATGGACCCTGTATATAAACTACAGACCCGTATATAAACTACATTATACAAAACTACATGGACCCGTATATTAACTACATTATAAAAAGTACATGGACCCTGTATATGAACTACATTATATAAACACTGGGTCACGTATATAACTACATGGACCGCTGTATAAAAACTACATGAACCCTGTATAAAACTACATGGGCACGTATATAAACTACACGGACTCTGTATATAAACTATATACCGTATATAAACTGCATATATGATGTATATAAAACTCATGGACCTGTAATAAACTGATGGACCTGTATATAACGCTTGTATATAACTGCATGGACCTGATATAAACTGCATGACCCTTATATAAACTACATTATATAAAACTACATGACCCTGTATATAACCTATGACTGTTACACATGACCCTGTATATAAACTACATGGACCCTGTATATAAACTACATAATAAACGATATGGACCCTGGATTCACTACCTAGACTGTATATCAACTACATTCGACCCCTGTATATAAACTGCATGGACCCATAATCATACATAAATACATGGACCCTGTATATAAACTACATATATATAAACTACATGGCATGTACTATACATTATATAACACTACATGGACCCTGTGATTAAATCCATTAAATACATGGACCCTGTATATAACTACATGGATCCTGTATATAAACTATATGGACCCTGTAATAAAACTACATGGGCCCTGTAATAAACTACATGGACCCTTATATAAACTACATGGACCCTGTATATAAACTGCATGGACCCTGTATATAAACTACATGGACCCTGTAATAAACCTTATACAAACTACATGGACTCTTATATAAACCACATTATATAAACTCCATGGATCCTGTAAAAACTCCATGGATGCTGTATACAAAAAACTACATGGACCCTGTAGACAAACTACATGGACCCTGTATATCTACACTATACATGGACCCTGTATATAAAACTACATGCACAATTTTCTATATAAACTACATGGACCCTGTATATAAACTATATAGACATGTGTACATAAAACTACATGGACCCTGTATACAAACTACATGGGACCCTGTATACAACTACATGGACCCTGTATATAAACTACATGGACCGTATATTAAACTACATGGGACCCCATCTAAACTACATGGACCCTGTATATAAACTATATAGACCATGTGTATAAACTACATGGACCCTGTATATAAACTACATGGACCCTGTATATAAACTATATAGACTGTGTATATAAACTACATGGACCCTGTATATAAACTACATGGACACCGTATATAAACTACATGGACCCTGTATATAAACTACATGGACACCGTATATAAACTACATGTACCCTGTATATAAACTACATGGACCCTGTATATAAACTACATGGACCCTGTATATAAACTACACGGAACCTGTAAATGTCTGTCATTAAACATTAGATTGTAAGCTCCATGGATCAGTGATCATTGACTCTGTCTCATTGGAGGCTTCGTAGTTTTAATTCACACACCCTGAGCCCTATTGTTGTCAGATGGAACATGAAAGTTGCAGTTTAACAACATCTGGAAGTTGCCAATCCCTGTTTTTACAGTGGGTAGTTCCCAACTTCCCAATGAAAGGGGTGGCGCTGGGTGTACCAGTCTGGCACTGCCCGCTTTAATCCTTTATGGGTAACATTGTATCAGACAATTAAACTGTCCCAGACAATGAACTCATGTCAGTGTCACGTTAAAGACAATGTGCAATCTCCTTAAAGAGAAAGACACATGTTTCCTTGTCTCCGAGAGCCCAGGTAACATCAAGACAGGATGAGAGCTAATCAGGCTCCATCTATGGTCCAGTTCTGTTGAAGCTGTAACTGAACTTGGAAGAAATTTAAGATAGTTTTCCAGTCAAGCCAAGTGTTGTGGCCCAATGTCTCACATCGCCCCCTACTGACTGTATTAGGAATCACATGTGACTGTTGCCTTTACATTTGCTTAATACCTGTATATAAATGAGAATTAAGTAACCAGTCAATGTTTCAGTGCTATATGTACCTGTATACATGTATAAACATCCCGACCAATCTCTCGGGAGATTGTTTTTGCATTGTTTTTTTCGAAAGGTGCAAACGGATCTCACAGCTACCTGGGGTCTCATTGGTCAAACAAATAGAAATTAAAGGTATACGGCCAGTATAAGATGGCCAGTGTAAGGCGCTATCTCTCAGACCATCAGACACTGCCGTAACTGACCGCTACACAAAATATGGCTTTCTGTTTTGACTTTCCCTTTCTATACTGTTGTAGATCCCCTTACAGGGAGATAACGAATTCCCCCTAGTCAGAATTTTATAAAATCTTATATAACCCAGACACCCACAAACGATCAGGCTGGGCAAGTGGAGTGGCCGCTTGTGGTTTTTATTAAAGGGGAAGTTCAGCTCAATTTGAACTTTTGTAGTAGGAAGTAATATAAACTAATCTGCAGTTGGAAATTCTGTAAATTACCTGGATTTCCCCCCCAGAAACCCCCAAGCAAACGGTTATATGTCTCTATACTAATGTATATCATTTTATTTTACCTACAAGGCAGGCGCATTTTAATGAACTCTATTCTAGACCTGTAGCAAGTCCCAGCAAGTCCCACAGTCAGGGCTGAAATCCCGTCCTATGAATGTCACTGGCAGCCTTGCTCCCGGGACGTCCTAAATCCTAATCCAAGTTTAACCCCTCCATGTAAAACGCACCGCTCCATCCACACATGATACAATCACCAGCTATAACCTAGCTAGGACGACACTTTAAGGTTCTCAGGAGTGAATATTTCGTCCTGACCAATCGCCCAGTGGAATTTTTTCGGTTGGTCAGGTCTGTGAAATTTTGCGTTTGGTTGGTCGCACTACTTACGGAACATGGAATCGATTGTATCAGTGTATGGGCAGTATACTGATACATACCCATATCTCTCACACAGTGACCAGAGAACCTAATACACAGAGAACATCTCTTTGTAATCCCAGACGGTATTTACAATCACGCGGAGCCCATGTGATTTATACCGGTCTGTCCCAGTCACATGTGTGGAGTTCAGTGCGGCTGGGAGCGGCCTTGTTGATTTCTATTTTCATTAGGAAGGAGGGAAATTTGAATTAAAAAATATCCACACCACGTGGACCAATCAGGAAGCAGCAGCTCTTCTTCACTTAAATGCGATTGGTCAGAATTTGATCCTTAAAGCCATTTGGGTGCCAAATAAAAATCCCTGGATTCCTGTTGTGTGGCACTAAAGCTAATGTATTTCCTGCCACCCTATTGTTCTTACCAGCGTGCAAATTATTTGCACTATTTTTGCACAAACACGGTCTGTGTACACACAGTGCACACACTGTTGTGCATAACACACAAAATGTTATTTTGATAGGGATAATCTCTCCCTGTGCACACAGACAATAAGATCCTATGTTACTATGTATTTGATTTGAGTTGCTCAGTGACACATTTCCCCCTCTGGATTCTCTCCAGCTGAGGGTTCCAAGCGCTGCCAGATCCGTACAAGTGATCGCTACCCCCTGGGATTATCTGGCATCTACCATAGGAAAAATACAGCAACATACATCAACATGGATACACAGAAAGAGAATGGGAAAGAGCACATAATAACCTACAGCAAACATACTGATAGATAGAAGACATGTGCAGTGGTGTAACTAGGAATCACTGGGCCCCCACAGCAAAAGTATGACGGGGCCCTATCCCTGCTTCATCCACAGAGGTTTTCTGTACGGAGGCTATAACAGTCATTGGGGGAAAAAATAGATGGATCCCCCCTTGGCTCCTGGGCCGCCTGCGGGTGATCCCCTGGTAGTTAAGATCCTGGACATGTGTCTAGCTTTGCTTATGTCATCTTTAGACAATGTTAATTTAGCCTGAATGAATTAGCCTGTGATCCCCATGTAATTGTGCACATTTATGACATAATCATTTAGCCTGAATGACATCAGTGATCCCATGTAATTGTGTACACTTGTGACATCATCATTTAGCCTGAATGACATCAGTGATCCCCACGTAATTGTGTACATTTATGACATCATCATTTAGCATGAATGACATCATTGATCCCCATGTAATTGTGTACATTTATAACAATCATATATCAAAAATGACATCATTGTTCCCCATGTAATTGTGTACATTTGTGACATCATCATTTAGAGTGAATGACATCAGCGATCCCCATGTAATTGTGTTCCTTTTTTGACATCATCATTTAGCCTGAATGACATCTGCGATTCCCATGTAATTGTGTACATTTGTGACATCATCATTTAGCGTGATGACATCTGCGATTCCCATGTAATTGTGTACATTTGTGACATCATCATTTAGCCTGAATGACATCAGTCATCCCCGTGTAATTGTGTACATTTGTGACATCATCATTTAGCCTGAATGACATCAGTGATCCCCATGTAATTGTGTACATTTATTACATAATCATTTAGCATGAATGACATCATTGGTCCCCTTGTAATTGTGTACATTTATGACATAATCATTTAGCATGAATGACATCATTGGTCCCCTTGTAATTGTGTACATTTATGACATAATCATTTAGCATGAATGACATCATTGGTCCCCTTGTAATTGTGTACATTTATGACACCATGAGGAACCTAATTGGCTGTTTGTGCAGATACAAATTACAATTCAATTCTACATCCCCCGCTGTGTATATTATTTGGTGTACACACTATTAGCGCTGATAAAATAATGTGGGTTAACACAATAAAACCTGCAGTTTGACTTAAATCCAGTCATTGAAGATTAACTTCCCCTTTAATATCACACAGCACGCTGCAATAAAATACCCGATAACCTGCTCAATATTAAAATAAACATTGACTTATGCAATGCGGCCAGACTGGTTTTGTCCGATCATCGATACCAACCATACACAACAACTGGGCTACTGTCTCTATGAATCATTCATTCCTCAGTCATGCAATAATGGGTTAAAGATTACACAAATTCCATAGTGTGAATTCCAAAGAGCCAAACTAGTGGGCCAGTAACCACAGTGAAGCACAATCACCGATCACCATTTCTTGCACATACGTTTCCATAAAATCGCATGCGCCATTATAGGTTTTGAAGGGCTGATCTCCGCCATTGACCGCAGGATTGGCCTTTCATCACAGAACCTGATACTGTAAAGGATAAAGTGACACGTATTCAATTATTTAAACGTTAAATGGCAAAATGTCGTCAAGTTTGGGCATATTAAAGGGAAACTAAGGTAGGATTTTCCTGTTGGTTCAGGAATCGTCAGTTTTGAATCTTCAATTTGGTGGAAGAACAGGGCGGACATGTTGGATTAGTTCCCAGATAAGGAAAAACATTCCAATGATTTGGATCCAGATTTCCCAACACTCCCCACTCCCGGCGTTTGATCCGGTGCCTCATTTTGCCATATAGTCTGGATGATAATTTGATTGTGTTCCCTCATTCATGGACTAAAAGGGACGGCACACAAAAAATAACAAGCTGATTAACAGGAGTTTCTGCTGTGTAATCATTCAACCCAAAATAGAGGAATCATGTAGTATATATATATATAATAGGAAGATAAACAGAACTCTGGTCCAATCAATATTAGGAATGGTCTCCCCGCCTCCTCTCCCAATGTGTGCATGTGCGAGTGTCAGGGGAACTGATAGGGGGTCGGGAGGTAAATCATAATAAACCAACTGAATAGCCAATATTAGAGATTTCGGAGGAACAGAAATAACCAAACCTGGATTAAAACGCCTTCCGCCTTCCATAAGATTCCATTTTGTGAATAATTACCCAGCTGCCTCCTCGTTCGCACTAACACCCAAGTCATGTGTTTGTTTAGATAATAAACCCATTGTCCCTTCTAAAGATGGATAATAATATGGATAATTCCTCCATTAATTCTCAGGGTAGCGCCTACAGGATGGATTATATCACAACATCAAACACAGGCCAGGCTTGTCAACACTAATTATTCTCATTAGAAATTCAATTTGGATACAGACAGACAAACCCACTGACTAAAAACAAATCAAGTTCCCATTTAGAAAGCAATATTTCATTCATATTTATTTTATTATTACTTATGTATTATATGGGATATTGTACCCCCTACTGTAAATTATAAGGATATAAGAAGTACCTGAGGAGTTCTGTCTCTATATAAATGTACAAGGACACAGACTGAGTTATACAGGGAACTCTGGGTACCACTCATGTATTATAAGGGATAATGTATCCCCTACTGTAAATTATAAGGATATTAGAGTAACCTTGAGGAGTTCTGTCTCTATATAATGTACAAGACCACAGACTGAGTTATACAGGGAACTCTGGGTACCACTCATGTATATAAGGGATAATGTATCCCTACTGTAAATATAAGGATATTAGAATACCTGAGGAGTTCTGTTCTCATATAAATGTACAAGGACACAGACTGAGTTATACAGGGAACTCTGGGTACCACTCATGTATTAAGGGATTTATCCCTACTGTAATTATAAGGATATTAGAAGTCACTGAGGAGTTCTGTGTCCTATAAGGTACAAGACACAGACTGAGTTATCAGGAACTCTGGGTACCACTCATGTATTATAAGGATAATGTATCCCCTACTGTAAATTATAAGGATATTAGAAGTCACTGAGGAGTTCTGTGTCATATAAGGTACAAGGCCACAGACTGAGTTATACAGGGAACTCTGGGTACCACTCATGTATTATAAGGGATAATGTATCCCTACTGTAATTATAAAAATTAGAAGTCACTGAGGAGTTCTGTGTCTATATAAAGGTACAAGGACACAGACTGAGTTATACAGGGAACTCTGGGTACCACTCATGTATTATAAGGGATAATGTATCCCTACTGTAAATTATAAGGATATTAGAAGTCACTGAGGAGTTCTGTGTCTATATAAAGGTACAAGGACACAGACTGAGTTATACAGGGAACTCTGGGTACCACTCATGTTATAAGGGATAATGTATCCCCTACTGTAAATTATAAGGATATTAGAAGTCACTGAGGAGTTCTGTGTCTATATAAAGGTACAAGGACACAGACTGAGTTATACAGGGAACTCTGGGTACCACTCATGTATTATAAGGGATAATGTATCCCCTACTGTATTTATAAGGAATAGAAGTCACTGAGGATTTCTGTGTCTATATAAGGTCAAGGACACAGACTGAGTTATACAGGAACTCTGGGTACCACCTATTAAAGGGATATGTATCCCCTACTGTAATTATAAGGATATAGAAGTCACTGAGGAGTTCTGTGTCATATAAGGTACAAGGACACGAACTGAGTTATACAGGAACTCTGGGTACCACTCATGTATTATAGGGATAATGTATCCCCTACTGTAAATTATAAGGATATTAAAAGTACTGAGGAGTTCTGTGTCCTATATAAGTAACAGGACCAACTGAGTTATACAGGGAACTCTGGGTACCACTCTGTATTATAGGGGATAATGTATCCCCTACTGTAAATTATAAGGATATTAGAAGTACTGAGGAGTTCTGTGTCCATATAAATGTACAAGGACACAGACTGAGTATACAGGGAACTCTGGGTACCACTCATGTATTATAGGGATAATGTATCCCCACTGTAATTATAGGATATTAGAATGTCACTGAGGATTCTGTGTCCTATAAAGGTACAAGGACCAGACTGAGTTATACAGGGAACTCTGGGTACCACTCTGTATTATAAGGATAATTGTACCCCCTACTGTAAATTAAGGATATATAGAAGTCACTGAGGAGTTCTGTGCTATATAAGGTACAAGGACACAGACTGAGTTATACAGGAACTCTGGGTACCACTCATGTATTATAAGGGATAATGTATCCCCTACTGTAATTATAAAAATTAGAAGTCACGAGGAGTTCTGTGTCTTATAAAGGTACAAGGACACAGACTAGTTTAACAGGGAACTCTGGTACCACTCATGTATTATAAGGGATAATGATCCCTACTGTATTATAAGGATATTAGAAGTCACTGAGGAGTTCTGTGTCTATATAAGGTACAAGACACAGACTGAGTTATACAGGGACTCTGGGTCCCACTCATGTATTATAAGGGATAATGTATCCCCTACTGTAAATTATAAGGATATTAGAAGTCACTGAGGAGTTCTGTGTCTATATAAAGGTACAAGGACACAGACGAGTTATACAGGGAACTCTGGGTACCACTCATGTATTATAAGGGATATGTATCCCCTACTGTAAATTATAAGGATATATAGAAGTCACTAGGAGTTCTGTTGTCTATTAAAGGTCAAGGACACAGACTGAGTTATACAGGGAACTCTGGGTACCACTCATGTATTATAAGGGATAATGTATCCCCTACTGTAAATTATAAGGATATAGAAGTCACTGAGAGTTCTGTTGTCATAAAAGGTACAAGGACACAGACTGAGTTATACAGGGAACTCTGGGTACCACTCATGTATTATAGGGGATAATGTATCCCCTACTGTAAATTATAAGGATATTAGAAGTACCTGAGGAGTTCTGTCTCTATATAAATGTACAAGGACACAGACTGAGTTATACAGGGAACTCTGGGTACCACTCATGTATTATAAGGGATAATGTATCCCTACTGTAAATTATAAGGATATTAGAAGTCACTGAGGAGTTCTGTGTCCATATAAAGGTACAAGGACACAGACTGAGTTATACAGGGAACTCTGGGTACCACTCATGTATTATAAGGGATAATGTACCCCCTACTGTAAATTACAAGGATATAAGAAGTACGTGAGGAGTTCTGTCTCTATATAAATGTACAAGGACACAGACTGAGTTATACAGGGAACTCTGGGTACCACTCATGTATTATAAGGGATAATGTATCCCTACTGTAAATTATAACAATATTAGAAGTCACCGAGGAGTTCTGTGTCTATATAAAGGTACAAGGACACAGACTGAGTTATACAGGGAACTCTGGGTACCACTCATGTATTATAAGGGATAATGTATCCCCTACTGTAAATTATAAGGATATTAGAAGTCACTGAGGAGTTCTGTGTCTATATAAAGGTACAAGGACACAGACTGAGTTATACAGGGAACTCTGGGTAC